>CAKNXH010055290.1:10706-49942 GCA_932178445.1 Andricus quercusramuli
TCACAATGAATTGTAAGATCATAGGTGTCTTTGCAGTAGAGTGAAACCGTGCACTAATTAGAATCACGAAAACGAACAAATGAATATCGCAAAGTGAAATGGCGCTAGAACAACAATTATGTTCGAATTAAAATTACGAACAAATGAAAATGTCTCGCACCAAGTAAGTAAGAGGAAAGCACTATTGTTCAACATATGTCTTGTCACCCTGTTGAAAAGATCATACAGAGTGAAAAAATAACTTTGCTGACGAAAGACAGATGAAAAAGGGTTGTTTCTGAAAGAAATAGTCGGCCAGTACAGTATACCATAAAGGTACACAATTACATAGTGTCCCGAGTACGATTTTTATTATTTTTCACTATGTTGCACAACTTCAAAAAATTTGACAAAAATATATGTTGAAGAAGACATCTGAGGGAATATTCTTGGAAAAAATAGCGAGTGTCGCTATAAAACATAACGTCAAAAAAATTTTTGGAAAAATTCAAAAATTTTTCAAGACCTCTTATTTTTATCCAAACATTTTTTCGTTTTTTTTTTTAAATACTCCCATCGACCTGCATAACATATTTTTTCCTCATGAAAATCGGTCAAGACGTTTACGAGAAAAACTACTTTTTTGGTTTTTCTTTCCCTCTCCATAACTACTACAAAAATACATTTTCGAGGTTGAGACTTGGAGGAATTTTGTGACTCACAGGTGCCAATGTATGGTACCAATTTAGCCTTGAAACATGCGGGGGCAGATTTCACATGCTTACCCGGCTAGGCCCTTTGTACAGCTTTTCTTTGAAACTCGATCAAATCTTATCCACTCCAGACTTATATCAAATCCTGCGTATCAGAATCTTGAAAATTTCTACCAAACTTTCTTTTTTGAGAAATCGTACACTTCCCAATTAAAATTTTCTCTTTGCATAAGACTTGATAGCATATTAATGACATTATCTTCGTAGAAATGCATAAGATTTTTTGAGAAGTGGAATTCAATAGACATTTTTCAGGTTCTGGAAAATAGAATTTGAAACAAGTCTGGCGCGGCTAAGATTTGATAGAGTTCCAACAACAAACTTTTGATATACAAAGTATAAGATTTAACCTAGTTTGCCAGTTTGCTTTCATAGAGTTCATAGCGATTCAATCGAAACGATTGATAGACACTGATTGCCTTTTAAGCGGGACACCTTATGATAGTTTTGATAAACCTGAATAATTGATTATTCATTTTGATGAATTTTCTACGAAAAGCGTTTGACAGAAATATAAAGGAAATTTTTTTATTTTGACACAGAAAACGGATTAAAAAGTATTGATTTTTTCTATCAAATCCTATCAAACATTTGCAGCAGAGGAACATTTTTAGGAGTCTGCCATAAAATTGACATGATTCTTAGAACAAAAACGTAAAAAAAACTACAAATTCCTAAAATTTTGAGTAGAATTTTTTATATGTTTACGCAGGGTCGCATTGGTGGTGGTCCCTAATTGGTGGGGGCCATGGCCCTGCTGACCCCTTTACTAAATGCGACCCTGTATTTACGCAATAATTTGTGACTTCGACAGTTAAACAAAAGAGTTACTCTGGGTTTAACACTGTTTATTTCTTTTTTTAAATTGATAAACATAATTAACTTGAGCAGACAATCAGAGATCTTGACTCAGAGAATTGACCAATACGGATTAATGTTTTCTAATGAGGAGAACATTTCGTTTCTCGAAACTTTGACTACTAATTATTCATTAAAGGAACTTCACCACATCATCGAGGTGTTTTTTATCTGAGGTATGTCATTTTACATCCAGAACATTCTTTATACTTTATTTTTCTCTCAGACCCACAACATCGATTTGGATTAAGGAAAACAACAGTGGTAAAGCGATCTAAGTATTATATGACACATCGCGTAATTGGATAGAGAAGAGAATCTCGATGATGAGAATACAGTTTTAAGTTTGAATGGGGAAAGAATTAGGTCTGTAAGGGAATGCGAATGTGAGAGACTTGCAAACGACCTTTAGGCGTCGCAAGGTAAAGTCCTGATCGCATGACATCAAAATTTATGAGCACGATGGTTTTCGTCAAGCATAGAGAGGTAGGAGAATAGAGATACCGTGAGATAAAAGTGAAAGGATTGTATAACCTTGCGTTTTCTTTACAGTATTATGTTTTTGTACTGTAATGCAAGATCTTTCTACAGGCTTACAATAAGTGTACTGGCACGACAATCTACGTTCAACGATATCGCCTTACTAGAACTTAAGACATATTGTCATCGTTTATCCAACAATTTTAGTCGAAATTTAAGAAATTATATTTCAGGATAAATGAAATTCTTCTCCAACGTACAACATTTAATTTGACTGCGAAACTGTTGCCAATTTGACACAAAGAAAACAAGAATCCATCGATTCAAATGTGGACAACACACTCCTAAGTGTGCCAATTCAAAACTTTAAAAAACTGTATGAAATGAGATGACAGAAAGAGAAGGCCATCTCCAAATTCCTTCCTTCTTCTCTCTCTCTCTCGTCTCTTTCATTCTTTTTTCAAATCAAATTTTAAAAATATTTACAAAAAATCTATGTTATAAATGAAAATTCGTCAATTTTTCAGGTTGTGGCTTTATCAAAAATCAGAAAAGGTATTACATTTTTTGTACCATATAATATTCTATCGCATGAGTCTTCTGAAAATATTTTGCAGATTTAATTCATTTTTCAATTCTCCTTCGAAGATATTATTAATCAAAGACTGATCCATATTCATACTCTCGCTAGGGCTATTATGGATCAAAACTTTTGTTTCTTAATAAAAGTCTATAAACATTTCCTTCTTGGGCCCAGATCCTATATAAATCTTTCTTTGAGTATTACAGAGTATAACGGTAACAATAATTTGGTATTTTTAATTTTCTTAGAATACATAGGTATGTTTACAAAGAATGAATATTTGCAGATTATGGGAAGGAGTATCTTTCAAGAATTTATATTCAATACTATTCATAATTTTCCATCAAGTTAGTCTCATTTTTACGAAGTTTCTCGTCGGCCCGAAATTGGGATGGCTATAGTCAATCATTTTTCATAAGCTTGGCTAGTCACCCAATTTTTCGGAAAGAATAGACACAGCATTATTTTAAATATAGTTTGAGCAAGACTTTCATTTATATTTATAAAATTTAACGTCAGCATCGTTCAATTTCCAACGGATTTATTTTTGAGGCTAGGTTACGCCCATCTATCCCAATATGAAATTACAGACTTGAGCCGATGCTTACAACTGGCGGTGCCAGCACTTGGCTAGCCAATGCTGGCGTAGTACGGATATTGACACTGGATCTCCACTGTGCCTAATCTAAGTTCCAATATCGGCAGACCAGTATGGACTCAGTACGAATTCTGTGCAGTATTAAACAAAAATCAGCCCTGGTTCTACGGGCTCATACCAACTTCAAGCCCAATGGTGACACGACAATGGCACAGTCTAGGACACAAAACTGACTGTAACAAATAGTAAACCACTGTCTTGCCGATATGCGCCGGGTCATGGCAGGGTACTGGCACGATACTGGCATAGTACAGTCTACATCCAACGACAAACCATGTCTCACGATCTTCTGCCGGACCTGGGCGGAGTAATGGCAGGATACTGGTGTCGTACAAATTGTAACAAATGGTGAACTGTTTCACCAAGGTTTTTCGCTGAATCTCGGCGGAGTACTGGCATGATACTGGTGTAGTACAGACTATATGCAACGGCAAACTATTGTTCCACTATTTTGTCCCGGGCCTGGGCGGAGTAATGGCGCGATAACTGGTGTCGCACAAATTTTAACAAATGGCGAAAGGTTGTCCGACGTTTTTTGCCGGATCTCGGCAGAGCACTGGCATGATACTGGTGTCGTACACATTTCAACATATGGCGAACTGTTGTCTCATGTCTTTCTGCCGAATCTCGGCGGAGTACAGGCATTTTACTGGCGTAGAACAGACTATAAGGAACGGCATAAATAATAAGTGGCGGACGTTACTTTCCAATACGTCAAAAATAGAGATTTAACACCGCTTCATAGGCATCGAAAAGGGCTGAAATTATGCATGTGTCATGAAAAATAATTCAAACAACACCAATTGTTAATGAGTAGGTGTTATTTTAAAGGTGTGGAACGTTTTTTCTTTCTTAATGCTCCTCTGGCATTTAGACAGATACATTTCTTTAATATTTTAAAGCACAAAAATTTTGGATATGAACTTTTTTGTCATTTAGAATGTTTATGTATTCTACAAATCAAACTTACTCAAATTCAAACAAACTTTTTGCAACACCCACCTCAAAAGTTGACGTTTGCATGCATGTAGATGGTGCCTAAAGTACCTTATTTGAGCAGACTGTACTTCACTCGTACTTATATCCACGACTGCTCCAGTACTAAATCACAGTACTTATAGTCATTACTGCGGCAATAATGATGCCCAGTACAGTATTTTAGTACAGCCCCGAAGTTGGCAATCAGTACTAAATAGCGTTATCATCCCAAGACTAGGCCACATCGAATCCAGTATTGGCTACCAGCATCACACCAATGCTGTCGAACTCTGGCCAGTACTGACCCAATGCAGTGCCAGTTGTAATTTTTCCCATTTGGATGAACATTATTATTCTATTTTTACTCTTTCTCACACAAAAGTATCAATAGAGCGTACAGAAAATCCGTAGCACCCTAAATATAAATAAAAAATGTTTTTTGAAAAAATTCATTTTTTTTTAAATTTGACCGATAATGTTCCTCTGAAAATACGGCATCAATCACTGTCTGTAACAGTTTTGAAGGAATACATAAAAAATCAGAATCAAAATCTAATTTTTAAAAGGCGAAATTTTCCGAATTCTCTATTACAATTTTATATGAAATCTGAGGAATAACATAACCGACGGAAAAGGCGAATGTTTGCCTATAATATTTCACATATAATTTAAAATAAGTTCATTATAGTGAAATCTGTCTCTTTTAGAAACTCTTTTTTGACTCAATCAAATACTTATTTTAATTTTATCCCATATATTTAAAAGTGATTTTTAACTAATTCCACACTGAGAGACTTTTCATTTGGATAAATGATAAAAACGTTTGAAACTTCAGTATTCTACAACACAAAACACGAAAAAAAGTTATGGGTTTCAAAAATTGATACAGTGGTTTTCAAATGGCGAATTTTATTTTTTTGTGTTACAATAGTGAAAGAAGTGTTGCACTGTTTCGCTTAAAAAGTGTGAATACGTAATATTCAGTATATCAATGTAAATGAGCGGTTTCAAGCCGACTTGATCATAACAAATGCATAAGGCTACAACAATATTTTCAAACTTTTGTTGCTAAATAATATGAGATTCTGAAATCCACTATACCAGTGATGCTAATAGACCGCGACTTTTTCAACTGCGCAAGCGTTGCGTTGGAAGGGGAAAGCCACGTTATTGGCCGTAATACGCGCGCTTCTTTTAAATGCTTCAAATTTACACAAATATGGTGACGAACTAAAAATAAGGAATAATGTTAGTTTTATTTTTAAGTCGAGATATTATGATAATTTATGTTAATATGGTTCACATATATTACTGCAATAACTATAAGAACCCTGATAATACAGTATTTTATTATTATTACTATGGAAAATGTAATGTACTTAATATCCCAGTAAAAAATCCCATTGTAATATAAAGTTTGTCTGAAAATGTAGTAAATTAATCGCCCCAAAGTTCAAAATTTTCAGATTTGAAAGAAAAAATATATTATTTTGACTAACGTACTTCACTTGTTCTCAATCAGCTGTTACAGTTAGGTAAAGTTCACTGTATTTTTGCGTATGTTTTCCTTCCTCAAGATAAAACGTTTAATGCACGGCTCTTATACTATACTATGACTTATAATGCAAACCTTTACAAGATTCTATTAACTTAAAAGTTTCGTATGAGACCTCCAAAATGTTTTTTATCACATTGTTTCTAATAAAGTTTTTCTCTCTATGAATACTCTATCAAATAAAAGATTCGATAACAGGTTTTTCCAAGTATAATTGTACATGGTACGGATCTATTCAAATATTGCGCATTTTTTTAACATTTCACTCGGAATATGTATACAGTACTATATTAAATTAAATTCAAATTGCTTCAGATTCCTAACTTTTCAAGTAAAAATTTCCACCATAATAGATTAATTTTCAATTTAAAAAGGTCATTTTTCAACCAAAAATTGAATGGTTAAATTTTCAATTCAAAAAATTATTGTTAAAAGAAAGAGATAAATTTTCAAATAAAATGATAGAATATTGAATTGGAATAAATACATTTTGAGTTTGAAGCAAATTTTTAACAAAAAAAAACTAATTAAAAAAAAATCTTCACATACTCAAACAATGCGATGAATTTCTAACTCAAATTATTAATCTTCAAGTGGAATAGTTGAACTGCAAACCCCAAAATTGATTTATCAAATTTGAAAAATTTGAACTTCAGGACAGTTCATTAACGATTTTTAGACAAACTTTGATATTTTAATCGGACATTTTATTAAATTACATTTCCCATAGTAACAATGATAAAATACTATATTATCATGAATCTTATAGTTGTTGCAGTAACATATATGAACCATATTAACATAAATTATTATAATTTCTCGACTTAAAAGTAAAAATGAATTTGAAGCATTTAAAATAAGCGCGCGTATTACGGCCAATGACGAAACTTTCCCCTCCCAACGCGACGCTTGCGCAGTTGGAAAAGTCGTGGTCTATTAGCATCACTGCACTATACGAAAATTATGACTCATCTTTGTAAAGAATTGTGTGGAGGAAAACAGTATATACCTCTGTAGTGAGAAAGGTAAACACTACCAATGTACACTTAGGTGCGGGAATTAGTACCAATACTGACACGGATGTATACATAATACAGTTCTACTACGAAATACATTCTTAGCTTAAACTTGATGCCTATTTTAACTTATGCATATAAACACTCGCACGCAACGCAGAAATACATAGCTGAGTATATCTGGAAATCGCTTATATTCTAAATGTGAAGTATAATAGCGCTTGTGAGAAAAATTTGACCTTACTGAAGAGGGCCCATGCAATTTCTATTGAGAAAATATCAATTATCGCACCCGCCAACTTCAAACGAAGATTTTGAATTAACAGTACAAATTTGTTATTATTTACAAGAAGAATGCCAGAGGGCATATTGATCTACAGGCAATTTAATTCAATATTCAAGGTTACATATGTGAAAGACGCTGAAAAAAACTTGCATTAAAAATATTTCAATGTTCAATCAGCGGGAAAGAGAAGCTTCTATTTCCCAATTGAACATCGAAAAAATTTTATATAATTTTAAATTAATTAATTTAAAATCGAATAAATAAGAGTTCAGACTGAGCTGAATAATTTCAATTGAACATTCAAGATGACGTATGAATCCGGGAAACCGGGGAACCTACGAAATGACCTAGAATTTTTTGTGACCAGAAAAACCCACGGCAGTGAATTTATTTATTGACCGGCAATTTTCTAAATTTTGAGGAGGAAAATCTGTCCAATTGCTTGAAATATTACAAATTTCATATTACATGATAACATAATGCACTTTAAAATAATCTTTCTATCCTTTATCTTTTCTGAGAAATTGTGCTCAAATTTAAAATGAGTTCGATTTCAGGTTGTTTTAAATTTCAAGATCAATTAGAATCTAAAAATGCAGTCTTGACGACTTGAACAATTAAAAATCAAAAGGGTTTGGCATGGAAACTTTTTTATAACAAACGTTTTTAGTTGATCGACTCTAATTATAAATTATTATTTTTTTCAATCGAACCATACGCTAAGTATTATCAATTTAACAATAATTTATTTTACAAGACGACTTAGAAACCTTTCAAAATTAAATACTGTTTCAGTCTAAAATATTTCATTCTTAACCCATTAAAATCAAGAAAAATCTATTGAGAAAAAAGGAACAATTATTTAATTAGACCCGACCGATCTGACCGACTTGACCAACCGAACCGACCACCTGGTGACCACGCACATCCCGCTGCCACAAGAGCGCCTCCTTTCCCTCTCTCCCTCTCTCCGAACCGTACCGCTACCGATTTCCGAGGGAGACGAGGTCAGGAGGACGACGCTCGCCTCGCTCGCCGATGACGCTCTTGGCCCGTAAACTCGACCGCTTAACGCTTCTAACATGCTTACAGGGACCGGCCTGAACACGCTTGAGCACGCTGTACGTCCACTCTTTCTCTTTCTCGCACGCTTACTCACGCACCGCTACCAATCTTCATTCTCTTTTCTTAGTTTAAGACTCACACTTCACACGCGCACCCAAGAACATGTAGACGTGGACACACCACACGTACACTTAAAACTGTCAATGGTATACACACACGCATACCCTCACACACAAACCTTCGACACGTTCACCGTTACACTCACACCTAGATTTATATTAGATTTGTACTTTATTGGGGAATAAACCCATACATGTTCACTCTAGAAAAATGAAACCGTTGTTACATTATTTATACCTGAAACCAACTCTGGCTAGGCTGAAGCGTCCAGAGGGATAAATAAGAGAGTGGCTAACCCCTCCAAGCGAAACACACCATTACAAAGTACTAAGAAAGATGGGTCTGATCCTAAATTGTAATAATCGTGAAAAAAGTTCTTTTTTGTACAATTTTTTTTTGCTTCTTTCATGATTATTAAAATCTAGGATCAGACCCACCTTCCTTAGTGCTTCTTATTCATTATCCCAAATTCTCAACTCGATGTGGCTATTCGTGTGAAAATAAGTTCACAAATAAAAAAAGTTCTGGTAAGCTAGGAATCTGGTCACGTGACACACTCATCACATGGCCTTCAATAAAAAATGTTTTGCCTCAACAGTTCGAATTCTTTAATTTTACTAATCGTGGAAAATTTTTGCTAGCCGTAAAAAAAACCGGGAAATTCCCGGAAACTTTTTTCTTTGATTCGAACCGTCACTCTCTGAGGGTCCGTGCATGCTTGAACGCAAAAGCAAACGCGTAGATGCGTCCAATGCGCTAACATAGGATCGAGCATAGCTCCATTTTATGTTAGCACATTGGAACGCATCTACGCGTTTGTGTCTGCGTTCGAGCATGCACGGACCCTTATTGATACGACGCGTGAACGAAAATAGTCCAGGCGCTATATGAAAAAAAGCTCATTTAAAGTGAAAAATGCTACCTGAAATTATACTTCGGATTTTTGTGGTACTAGCATGTAGAACAAAATTCTATATAATTGTGAACAAGGTTTCGGAAGCACTGTTTGTTAAACAATCGTCAAAGATAGCAAAAGCAGGTTTCATGTTCATTACAACTAACCTATACGGCTGTCAATAAAAAAGTTCAGTCAAAAAATGTAGGTCTTACGAATATCTACAAAATGACGTGTTGTACATTAAGATTCCTTCATTTGTTTACTTGAAACAAAGTAAAAATATGCAAATATTATTGCAAAAATTAATACAAATGTTTCAAAGTTTCAGAAAATATATCCCTTACCACCCTTTAGGAGTATGCGAAACTTCAACTTCAAATAATATTTAGTTTTCATAAAAACTCATTTGTTATTTTAAAATATACTATTTTTCAACGGAATTTCTACAGACTTGACGGGTTTTTTGACGGAAATTTTAGGTTTTATTCTTATAACAAATCAAATAACTACGTCAATTTTCATTCTATGAAGCTCAATTTTGTACCAAATATAGACAAAAAGTTCTACCAATTGTTATACAATTCCCAAAAATATGCATTCTGAATTCATTGTTCATAATCGTGTCTGATATACGGAGAAGTTTACAGAGAAGAATCGACGCAGTCAGTGGCGGCAGATTGAAGTAAGCCGCTTTTGGCATGTCAGGAGCTGGCTCCGGAATTGATTCACGTGTTCAAATTGCAAACAGTTGTAATATCTGAGTAACGAAATAATGTATCAAGATGTTTTTTTTAACTTGTACTAGCGTTCCGTGCAGGTTACAAATCTGTTGGTCACTTCTCGAAAAAATTATATCTAATACCTTATATATGTTGCATCGCAACAGTTTCTTTTTTTCCTACTTTTTGAATGATTTGTATATTTTGGAGAAAGTTGGATCGGCACGAATGCCATTAGGCCCAGGAAGTATAACTGAGCGCAGATGTTTACCGATTTTTAATAGATTTAACAGATTTACAGTACTTTACAATCTTAGTGTGAGCTTAGAAATTCAGCCTCAAAGTTCAATCTTGCTAAACCTTCCAGCGACATTAATTTACGAGTTTATTAGCACGACGTATCTATCTTTACCTACTAGAGATTAAACCCAGGATCCTGTCCGAGTCTTCTATTGTATTTCACTATCCAGGAAATCAATCAAAGGTTCCTTACTGCCTTGCGGTTTTCCCAAGAGTCGACCAACAGACGACTTGCAATTTGTATCTACGAAACCGTCAACTAATAATCAGAACGATTATATGTGCCAAAATGGATACGCCCCGGCCTCTAGGAAGAAGGACCATTTTGAAAGTGCGTGGGGGGAAAAAGGCAGATTTTATAGATCCTTCGGACTGTACGGTCGTGTTCTGGTCTTTGTGAAAACTTGGCGCATTCGTGATACTTAAAGTTTTCCTACGTTTTGTATAACTACAAATGAAGCTGTTATTTTTATTTTACAAACAATTTTAGTGTGAAGAGTGACTTATTTTTCCTCAATCATAAACATTTGTTGGTCCTTCAAGCCGGATTGTTTTCAGACATTCCGTATAATAATGTGTGAATCAGTGCCTTCGTTACGAACAGTGATTTCGATGAAGTTTTCATACTCCCTTAAACAGTGGCTTCCAAGCAAAACTCTGTGAACATAGTGAAATTTTCATACTCCGTTAATCAGTGGCTTCCAAACAAAACTCTGTGAACTTAGTGAAGTTTTAATACTTCGTTAATCAGTAGCTTCTGAGCAAAACTCTGTGAGCATAGTGAAGTTTTCATTTACACGATCAGTTTGGGAAAGTACCACTACTCATAAGAACTAGGAAGGAAACCCAGCACCATTCATGAGGAAGCTTCCACGAACCGCGCCCTTCTCTCAAACATTTGAACTTTCATGTTGATGAGGAAGGATGTCAATAATCTAGGATTGGAATATCTTTCTGCAAACAACCCAGGACGTTGGGAAAAACAGCTGCACATGTCCTTCATGACGTCGCAGCCAGCAGCCCGGCAGACCAGCCAATTTCAACGACTTTGTCATCCAGCTTTCCATTGAATTTCTACGTTCGCCATCTCTAAGTTTCGGACTCAAGTAAGTCTAGTGAACTACCCATTCTCTCCATTTTATTTCATTTGGCTTAGCTATCGTGACATATAATAAGAGGTTGTTCATAGTACTAACGGCAAATTAATCAGGATGTCGGATAATGACGAAGAACGTACTTCATTGCCTTCCGCGGTAGACAAGACTTCGTCTTTAAAAAGAGCTCACGATATGATAAAACGCCAATCAATTTCTTCTGAAGCTGTACTTGCGTCTATAGACGTAAATACAGATTTTCACGTTCTTAACCTCGAACAACGATTAGAAAGACATTTCAAACTCTGGGATGAATTTGATTTAATTCAAACTCAATTAGGAAGTGACGTTTTAGATGAAGATCAACTCGCTAATCCTGATCTTGAAAGAATAGCTTTCGCAAGTCGATAGCATAAGATCACCGGTTTGTTTAAAAAACATATTAAGAATCCGTGTTTTTCATATGAATCAGCAGCTTCACAATCAAGCTTAATTTCAGGAGAGTCAAATTTAAGAAACTTGATACCGTCAATCAGACCGTTCAATCTCCCTTGATTCAGAATCCAAGCACTTCGACGATAGACTCATTAGAAATAACTCAAAATCAGTCTGATCCCGGAAATTTGGCGCATCCGAGTACGACGGACGTATTGTCAGATAATCAGGGTCAGGTGAACCGAAACAATATTAACGAAACAATCCATGCTCAAGGCTTGAGTCATTTGCATGCTAGATTTGAACTTCCTAAGCTTCATGCACCCATCTTTCACGGGAGTTTCGACACTTGGTTAACGTTTCATGGCTCTTTCAAATCCATGTGTCACGATAATCCTAACGTCTCTCCTATCCAAAAATTCGACTGTCTCAAAGCCTGTCTGAAGGATGAAGCGGCAGAAGTCATAGCCCCACTTGAAATAAATAGTAGTAATTAGCAAGTTGCCTGGGATCTTCTCACTACGCGTTATAATAATCGTAAATTCATAGTAAATAGTCGCATTAAAGCTCTCGGGTAACCTGTGGATCAATGGGACACCCTCCTAATTTTCATTATCCGCGAGAAATTAAATAATTACACTTGGGAAAAATAGGAGAAATCTACCAGTAGCACAGAGCTCCCTTCATTAAAGATATGATTACGCTTCTAGACCGCCGATCGCTCATTGAAAACACACAATCGTTTAAAAAGTCAAAAGAACTCCAACATAATCAAGAATCTAAACGTTTCAATTCACAATCGCGATATCATCTTTAAACCCCACGAACATGTTTGACCACTTACCACGATTCCAATTCAGGGAAGCAGCAGCCATCGTGTGTAGTATGCAAGGGGATCCATCAGCTTCATGCCTGCGATCAGTTTCACAATTTGACACCGCAAGAACGTTACGATGTAGTAAAAAAGTCATCAATTTGTCATAATTGCCTTCTTTCAAATCATCGAACAATAGAATGTCGGCGAGGCCCATGCCGTAAGTGCCATAAGCGCCACAACACCCTCTTGCATTTCAGTCAAGAAAAATCAGACAAGTCCTCACAAAAGGGTGTGACGCCGACGTCCGAGGGTGTCATAAATTAATGCATTGCGAGTCTTCGGATTTCTCTATCACGTTTCCAATCACAAGTAATTCTCGGGACCGTCATAGTCGATGTTTTAGATAGTAAAGCACAGTATCGTTCGTGCCGAGCTCTCCTTGATTCATGCTCCCAGTGCAATTCCATTACAGAGGAATTAGTTGATTCTTTAGGCCTCGTTAAGAAAGAGACGAATATGAAATTGAAGGGACTCGAAAACATTCAATCGCGCATAAAATACAGAACTTCCACGACAATAAAATCACGGTACGAAAACTTAAAGCTCCGATTGTCGTTTCTCATTTTTTAAGAGATTTCAGAGTCTAAGCCGGCAGTTTCTATCGATAAGAAGTCAATACAAGTCCGCGATAACATATTTTTAGCTGAACCTGCCGTCAATGAGACCTCAAGTATCGATGTGTTAGTAGGCGCAGAACACTTCTACAATCTCATGCGCGCCGGTCAAATTAGGATTGAAGGACATTCGGCTGTCTTTCAAGAAACCGATTTTGGTTGGATTTTTGCCGGGCGATATACAAGCCCTCAAGGTCTAAAGACAGCATCTGCACTTGAGCACAAGACGTCGTGCAATTCAATTAAATTTCACGAATTGCCCATATTGTGGGAGTTAGGCGATGAAACATACTTACAACCGCGTTCAGAAGAGGCTAAAGTCGCGGAGTCCGATTATGCGAATACAACAAGGCGTGACGAGAACGCTAGTTACGTAATTAGATTGCCTTTTAACAATAAAAAAGAATCACTCGGAGATTCGCGAAATACTGCCTTACAGCGGTTCTACGCTCTTGAGAAAAGATTCGCTAAGAATGCAGATCTCAAGTCTCAATATTCAGACTGCATTCAAACCTATTTCAAAGAAGGTCACATTTCTTCTCTAGGGGATCAGGATAGTCCAAAGCTGTAATAAAGTCCGATAGTCAAACCACTGAAACCAGGGTTGTATTTGACGGTTCAGTAAAAACCTCTACCGGAGTTTCCATTTAACGAAACATAAAATCAATGTGCAGGGCCACGATCCTATAAAACAGCGATACCACTACGTGAGCCCTAAAATGAAAGAAATAATTTATCAAACAGTCGATAAGTTATTAGAATAGGACATAGTAGAACCCTCCGGTTCAGATTCGTGTGGCCCCATAGTCATGATAAAAAAAACCAGGGAAAGACTACAGATTCTGTCTACATTTTAGAAAGGTTAATAATATCACTAAAAAAAGACCTCTACCCCATTCCCCTCATGACAGAAATTCTGGAAACTCTAAGATCGGCAAAATTTATCTCCAAAATTGATTTAAAATTAGCGTGTTTACAAATTCCATTAGATGAAAATTCAAAACCAATCACAGAATTCACAGTCCCTGGAGAAGACAGGTTTCGATTTAAAAGGATGCCATTTGGTTTAGGCAATGCTCCAGCCAAATTTCCAGAGACTGATGGATAGAATCATCACTCCAGTTTCGAAGCTAAACGTTTTTCATTATTTAGACCATATTGCAATGGTAACACAAAATTGCCATGATCATTTGAAATATTTAAATATCGTATTAGACAAAATACACGAAGCAAATTTAATGATCAGTCTGGACAAATGTGAATTCGGGTGCTCAGAAAACAAATACCATGGTTTTAACGTTAACGACAAAGGACTCCAAATAGACGATGAAAAAATACAACCAATTCTAGAATTTCCAAAGCCTAAAAATATTAAACAATTACAACGCATAATAGGGATGGCAAGTTGGTACAGAAAATTTATCCCACACTTTGCCGAAACAATAGAACTGATGAACAGACTACTGAAAAAAGACAAACCATGGGATTGGCGTTTAGAACAAGATGAGGCTTTCCAAAAAATTAGAGACTCCTAACTTCAGCACCTGTATTAACCTGCCCAGATTTTACTCAAGCCTTCCTGCTCGAAACTGATTCGAGCAATACAGGGTTAGGAACCGTACTTACGCAAACAATTGATGGCGTAAACTACGTAATAGCATACGCGGGTAGAAGTCTAAACGGCGCAGAATCTCGGCACTCGGCATCAGAAAAAGAACGCCCAGTGGTAGTTTGGGCCATACGCAAATTTAGGCCGTATTTGAAAGGATATAGCTTTAAAGTAATCACGGAACACTTAGCGTTAAAGTGGCTCTATAAGCTAAGAATTCCCCCTGGCCGAATAGCCAAATGTGCATTAGAATTACTAGAATATGACTACGAAGTCATATATCATAAAGATAGTTCAAACCTAGTCCCTGATCTTGAGAGGGCATCACCCTCTCGAGATCAGGGGAACTAACGAAAAATATAGCGTTCGTGTTAGCTTGTTGCGTCGAAAACCCAAAAGCGGACGTTATTGACAAAACAGATGACTGGTACTCTACAAAATTCAGACAAGTTACAAAAAGAGACGAAGTACACGAAAAATGGCGAATCAGAGATTCGCAACTCTACTTTTAAAGAACTGACCCACTTAAATCTACTCTATTACCAGAATCAAACCCTTGGAAAGTAGTCGTACCCCAAAGCTTGAGACGTCAAGTTTTACGGGAAAACCACGACGAAACCCAGGCAGGACATTTAGGCTAAGAGAAAACTTACGCGAGAATTTCCGAGCATTACTTCTGGCCAGGGGTATATTCGGACGTTATAAATTACGTGAAAAACTGCCAGACTTGTCAATGAGAAAAACCGGGTAACCAAAGTAAAGTAGGATTAATGGGGAAGAGAATCGTCGAACAACCATGGACCATGGTAGCAGCTGATATCATGGGACCAATGCCGATTTCCAAAAAGAGAAAAAACTAAGATATTTTAGTGTTTGTAGACCTATTTACAAAATGGGTGGAAATAATCCTGATTAAAAAAGCGAACGGAATAACGATAGAATCAGAATTTCATAAACGTGTCATTTCGCGTTGGGGAACACCGCGGATTCTTCACATCAATAACGGCATGGAATTTGTAAATAAAATAGGGACCCGACCGAAACTTTCGTTCCATTTCGTTATTGATAGAAAAAATTGATTTTTTACTAAACTTTGATCTGCTATCTCTAGATTAGGCTGAAATTGTATAGTATCTGAAATTAAATTGATGATTGGACTTATATGATTTGTTTTAATTGGCAGTAACGAAATGGAACGAAAGTTTCGTTCAGGTTCCTGAAATAAAATACTAAGAGACTTAACAGAAAAATTCGGTATCAGGCACATTAAAACGCCAAAGTATTACCCCCAAGCAAACCCAACCGAGCGATACAATAGGACAATCTAACAAATAATTAAAACCTATTTAAATAACGACCACTCTACCTGGGATGAACATATAGATGACCTACAATTTGCAATTAATACAAGTAATAATTCATCAGTAAAAAAGCGGGGAAATTTTACGATCAGTAAGAAGGTCATTTTATTATTAAAAAGAAAATCTCCCCAACGATTTACGAATTGAAAAACCGCAAAGGAAAAAGCATAGGCGAATGGAACATAAACGATCTTAAATTAGAGAAATCTGGTACAGATTCTGGTAATTGACAGCATAAAAACCATTAACTTTAGGCCAGAAATTTAGATTTAATTATTGGCAAAGTGGCTGCCAAGCCATAGAATGGCTACGCTTAAGAATGGCTGGGATACCAGAGGCAGAAATCAAGTACCATCCACATCGCCACATCAGAAAACTCCTTAGAAACATCACGCACAGTGAGACCCATTCAACGCAAGAAGAGGGAGCTGTGGGTGGTGAGCAGCGGAAGGGAGAAGATGCTTTCGAAAGCGAGACAAATCAAACGTTCGAATTGGAAGAAAATTACGGCGAAGGCTACGGAATGCCAGAAAAGCAAAAACCAAAATCAGAAAAAAACGATAACTACAATCTCAACGAAAAAATATGGAAACTAACACTCGAGTTCGAACAAAAAGCGTATCAGCAAAGTATAAACCTACACAGATAATTTGAGGAAAAGCTCATAGAACTAAAAATACAAGAAGAAGCGCAAAAAATACGAGAAGGGAGACGGGAGCAAGAAAGAGACCACTCCTGGGCAACTACGCTACGTATAATCCAAGAAAATAAGAAAAAACACATCGAAGAGAAAAAGAGAAAAGAGGCAGAAAAAACTGAGGAACAAAGAGTCATTGAAGGAGAATGGCGGGCTGAGAAAGAAAAGAGAAACCAAGAAGCTCAGGCCTTCATCATAGAACAACGAAAGAAAATTAAAATTAAAAAAGATTAAACCAAAGAAAGAGACAACACACTTCAGTAAGTTTCACTTGAAATGTCGTAATCAAAGTATTGATAGAGTTATTGACACATTTATTTCTTCTTAATCTTTACCATTAACATTTGAAAACAAAGAATTTAAGGAAAAAATGTATTCAAAAATCTAATAATAAAAAACTTGAAAACAGAAACCTCCGTATTGACTCAATTAGAACACGAGATGGCAAATTTTTTTTCATATGTTACAGGAACAGGGTAACCGTAGAGGAAACCTGGAAGAGGAAAATCAACAAGAGCACCACAACGTTCAAAAATAACATTAGGAAATACTCGGAATATAGTAAATGTTAATTCTGTCACAAACTGATCCCAAAACAAATCTACCTGATACACGGCTCCGTCTGCAACAAAAGACCCTTCAGATACAGACAGAATTATACCACTCTAAACGACGACGGACAAAACTACGTACAGGGGGATTGGGAATTCATTACCCAAAAAATTCAAAACTTATTAGACATTAGCACAAGTAAAACCGATCTGGAAAATAAAATAAAGGACCATACTCTAGAACTAGATTTATACATAGACTCCCAAACTGTAACAGAACCGGACAGAGAACTGGACGAAATCTCGGGAATACACCCGAACCTCCGCGGGTAGGGGGGGGGGGGTAATAGAACTATTACCACAAACGGGGACTCGGTACGACCCCAGACTAAAGGATAGCCGATCCAAACCCAAAATCAGACGGAATCAACCGAAGGGCCCCGAGTTCCTGAAGGATAACGCGCGCGAGAGTCAGTCTTGCTTTGTCGATAGATGCGAAGTATCGCTTTTCCCTCTCTTGAAGTACGCCACGGCAAAGTGCCCTCCGGGAGTTATTCGAAGCATCTGGCGGAGCCATTCGAAGTGTCATTCCAAGTTTCCTGGAACTATTCAGATTGCTTGCCGGAACCGGCTCTAGGCTGCCTGCTGGAACCGCCTCCTGGGAAACCACCTACCCGACGCCGATCTCCGGCCGGACTTGACTACGTCCCTGCCGGGCTTTCGCCCCTACGTCATCAACCACGCCTAACTACAGGCCATCGGGTTTTGCCAAAATGTAAGTGGAAATAAATAAATAAATAATAAAATAAATAAATAATAATAAAATAATAATAAGATATGAAAAAATAATAAATAAATTTCTTAACGATTGAAGTTTTATTATGTGTCTGCCCTCTTCTCGGTTCTCCGCCTCCTATTTCCCTCCTCGACATAATCTCCGTGATACCCTTGACTCCTGGACATTTCCTTACAGGTAGGTTCATGACAGGTTTACCGAAAGACGATCTACGCAGCATCCCAGTCAGTCGACTCAGTTAATGGCAAATCGCGCAGCAAATGAGACAACACTTCTGGGAAAGATAGCACGTCGGCCGATTAGTAGTTGTCAAGGAAGATAACCAGCCTCCGATGAAATGGAGCCTCGTTCGAATCATAGACATACACCCTGCGCGAGATGGAGTTACTCGAGCAGCCACGATATGAACCGCCTCTGGCACATGTAAACGCGGGCTTACATATTTGTGCCCTCTTCCCACAGACTAGTTAAATAACCATTACAACCTCGCCTAGTTATCATCTTGTTCCATTCGTTACCAATGTTACATTACAATTGTTTAGTAATAAGTAAGCACAATCAACTGTCAATTATGTAGTAACCTTTGTCATTCAGTATGAGCTGCAGCTACGTAAACAGGAAACTGAATTCAATACTTTGTTTTGGACGGGAACCGTTCAAGTGGGCCGGCATGTTGCGTCGCAACAGTTTCTTTTCTTTACTGTTTGAATGATTTGTATATTTTGGAGAAAGTTGGATCGGCACGAATGCCATTAGGCCCAGGAAGTATAACTGAGCGCAGATGTTTACCGATTTTTAATAGATTTAACAGATTTACAGTACTTTACAATCTTAGTGTCAGTTTAGAAATTCAGCCTCAAAGTTCAATCTGGCTGAACCTTCCAGCGACATTAATTTATGAGTTTATTAGCATGATGTGACTATGTTCACCTCCTAGAGACTAAACCCAGGATCTTGTCCGAGTCTTCTATTGTATTTCACTATTCAGGAATTCAAGCAAGGGTTCCTTACTGCCTTGGGTTTTTCCCAAAAGTCGACCAACAGACGTCTTGCAATTTGTATCTACGAAAACATCAACCAATCAGAACGATTATTTGTGCCAAAATGGATAAGCCCCGGCCTTTAGGACGAGGGACTATTTTGAAAGTGCGTGGGGGAAAAGGCAGATTTTATAGATCCTTCGGAGTGTACGGTCGTGTGAAAACTCAGCGCTTTCGTGAGACTTGAGGTTTTTTCTACGTTTTGTATCACTAGAAATAAATCTGTTATTTTCATTTTACAAACAATTTCAGTGTGCACAGTGATTTATTTTTCCTCAATCATAAAAATTTTTTGGTCCTTCAAGCCTGATTTGAACCAGCGACTTATACGGATTTTTTGACGGAAATTTTAGGTTTTCTGCTTATAACAAATCAAATAACTACGTCAATTTTCATTCTATGAAGCTCAATTTTGTACCAAATATAGAGAGTCAGTGGCGGTAGAGTGGGGGAAGCCGCTTTTATCATGTCAGGAGCTGGCGCCGGAATTGAATTCACGTGTTAAAATTGCAAACATTTGTAATATCTGAGAAACAAAATGATGTATCAAGATGTTTTTTTTAACTTGTACTAGCTTTCCGTGCAGGTTACAAATCTGTTGGTTGCTTCTCGAAAAAATAAGATCTAATACCTTATATGTTAAAAACTATTTTATTTATCTTCCCTAATTTTTCCATTAATATACTGTCTATTGGATTGACTATAATATATACCTTATTCTTTTAAAGATTTACATCTGAAAAGTTACTTTGGGGAAAAAATGGAAACAATTCTTCAAATATCCTCTAATAACACTGGTCAACAAAATGTGACCTATGTCACCTATGTATCTAGAGAAACTGAGAAAAAACGCGAAAAAAAGTGGTTTTACAAAAAACAGCATATTTTGCTCAAAAATTTTTTTTCCCCTAGTGTTCCTGGTATCATTCCCTTCGTTTTTCAATGTCAAAGAAATTTTGAAAAATTCAGGGTTCAGGCTATCACCGTTCAAATGATACATGGCAGAGAAGTTGTCTCTTTCTACAGAGTTGCCAGTTTGACGGCTTACCACGGTGTGCCTCGACTGACCTCAATCCAAAAGGGCTTGCATATGTGGCTTTTAATCTGAATATACTTCTGGAATACCCCACGATCATTTTGAGCCCAAAAAGGAAAAAAATCCCTTGGGCCCTTTTTGAGAAAACTCTTTTCATATTTTTTTGAAGAGTTTAATAAACATATTTTAGTGAAAATAAGTTAAACGTGGAATTTCATTGGCTGGAACCATTCAGATTGGCATACAAAAACGGGCTACAGATGCTGGACATCTTACGAGAACTGAAACCCTTCAATATTTTTGGAAAATGGTGAGAAAAGTGGAAAAATATCAGTTTATTTGTCTCTTCAGCCAATTAAATTCCACGATTACCTTATTTTCACTAAAATATGTTGATTAACCTCTTCAAAAAAAAAAAAAGAGTTTTCTCAAAAAGAGCACACGGGATTATTTTCTTTTTGGGCTCAAGATGATCGTGGGGCATTCCTGAAGTATATTCAGAAAAAAACTAAGTATGCAAGCCCTTTTGGGTTGAAGTCAGTTGAGGCACACCGTGGTAAGCCGTCAAACTGGCAACTCTGTAGAAAGAGACAACTTCTATATTATCTCGGCAACCGTACAAAGTATTGAAAAAACAAGCCCATAGTTGGAATCGGCATTGGAAAATGCATTGAAATCATATCTTTCTTTTCATTGAAAAAATTTTTTACAGCATTTTATCTCATGATTTGTGATTTTTCAAGAAAAAATTTGATTAAAAAAATCTCGAAAATCTGACGTGCTGCATAATGCATAATAATAGTGCTATTGCCTTGGAAATTTCATGATAAATAGTACAGCTCTCATTCTGTAATTGATGTAAATCTAGAGAAATTCTGTTGGAAAATAGTCCATTTTTTAATAACAATAGTACATTGTGTATCCAGGGCGTAAAGGAGGCAAAATAGCCATACGCCCTTGATACACACTATAATTTTTGTCTTACCCTCCTTGAAAACAAGCATATGAATTTTGCAGCATAAGCCGCAGGCAAATGATGCAATCATACGCCTATAGGCGCACGTGTATCACACGCTGTTTTTTGCAACGCCTGTCCGAAAAAGTTGTTAGGAGGTGTTAACGAATAATACTAATTTTATATTGCATAAAGTGGAGTTTTTGAAAAAAAAATGAAAAAAAAATTTTTGAAAAAAAATTTGAAAAAAAAAATTGTTTGAAAAAAAATGTTCTGAAAAAAAATTGTGTGAAAAAATTTTGTGTAAAAAAATTTTTGGAAAGAAATTTTGTGAAAAAACTTGCTGAAAAAAAAATTTATTGAAAAAAAAAATTTTGAAACAAAATTTTTGTAAAAAAAAATTTGTGAAAAAAAATTTTGAAAAAAAAATTTGGTGAAAAAAAAATTTTTGAAACAAAAAAATTTTTTGAAACAAATTTTTTGGAAAAAAAATTATTAAAAAAAAATTGCCGTTTATGTTCTGTTGCCCCCCCCCCCCCCCCCGCGGGGGTGGCTATGAAACCCTAAAAACAAAACTTCAATCATTAAAACATTTTCGCTCAGTGAAGCGTATGTGTAGCGGGCGTAAACTTTCATGGGTAGCAGGCGTAAAGTTTTTGTTGGCCCGGCGACGAAGTGAGCATGCGCAAACGTCACTGGGCCAGAAGCAGCCACTTCACGCCTGCTTAACGTGCATGCAATGGCGCGTTTTCAAGGGGGGTCGGACAAAAAGGTATTTTTATGAAAACTAATTATTATTTCGGACTGAAGC
This sequence comes from Andricus quercusramuli, assembly GCA_932178445.1. NCBI lineage: Eukaryota > Metazoa > Arthropoda > Insecta > Hymenoptera > Cynipidae > Andricus > Andricus quercusramuli. The sequence continues at coordinate 32,851 of CAKNXH010055290.1, forward strand.
TTTGCACACTTCTTAAGGGTGGTAAGGGACATATTTTGTGAAAGTTTTAAACTTGTTAATCAATTATTGCAATAATAGTTGCATATTTGAAAAAGGACACTTTTGAACGGTTTTCATTTTTTTCCAAGTAAACAAGTGAACAAATCTTAATGTACGAAACGTCATTTTGTAGATATTTGTAAGACCTACAGGTTTTAATAAATTGTTTTTCTGAGACATATAGGCTAGTTGCAGTAAACAAAAAACATTTTTTTGCTATATTTGATGATTGTTTACTAGTGTGGTCCAAAAATGCATTGGAAAAACTTTGTTTTTTGCATTTTTATGGGGACACCCCCCCAAATTTGTTCAAATCCACACAAAAATAAAACCATTTTTTTTGTTTGAAAAAAATGATATTTAGGGGTGCCGCAAGCCCCATGAAGTTTAACATGTATTTCCCACAAGAAAAAAAGACGTTTTCGTCGATCTTATTCAGAACCGTTAATACTATCTCAATCGAGTTGAAACTCAACAATTCTCTTCACAATTAGCCATAGAATACGAATAAAATATCACTTCTGAAATACCAACACCCTAAGTCTGCTTTATAGGGTCCCAAAGAAACCCCACTAGTGAAAAAATGGGTTTTGCGAGTTTTTGGCGCTAATTATGATTTATTTTGCGGTTTTTTGAATGCGAATTGTTTCTAATACATGAAATATTACTTCATACTGAAAATTAGATGTTTTCATGGATTGTTTAAACAATTTATTGTTGTTTTTAGCAATTTTCTTATAGAATGGAGTTAGGAAGACACGGTTTTTTCACAAATTTTACATTTTATGTCCAATTTTCAATTAGAGGGAAGTGATAGTTCACCAATGTTAACAAGTGTGATTGTTTAAACAATTTATTAATAATGTTAATAATATTCTCTTATAAAAATGGTACAAAATTGCAAAAAAAAAATCACTTTTAGTCAAATTTTCAATTAAGATAAGTTAAGTAATTAATGAGAGTCAAGAAAATTAATTGTTCAAACAATTTATTATAATTATTAATAATATTATATTTGAATAATGCTAGAAAGATGCGGGGCTTTTTCTAAATTTCTGCCTTTTTGTCCAATTTTCATTTGGAGTGAAGTAATAATGAATTCACGTTAACGAAATAATTGTTTAAATAATTCATTATCATTGTTGATAATATTCTCTTTGCCTAATTGGTAGAATGTTGCGGTTTTTTCTGAAATTTCCAACTGTTTGTCTATGTTTCATCAGGCGTGACTTAATAATTAATTAGATTTAGCAAAAATAATTGTTTAAACAAATTATTATTGTTTTTGACTATCTTCATCTATATCAATTTGCGCCTGATAGTTGAGGTTTTTTGACAATTTTTACCTTTCTGTCCTTTTTTCACTTAGTGAGGTAATAATTAATTAAAGTTAACAAAAAAGTTGTTTAAACAGTGGTGGTTTTTTCTAAAATCTTTCAGTTTGCTTCGCCTGCTTCATTACTAACAATTAATAAATAAACATTAGAGAAAACTATATTTTATATAATCTCTTTCTTAACAAGATACTTAAAACAGATATTTAAAATATGCTTAAAATTTTCTACACGGATTATATTGAATACAACTTTCCTTTGAATAAGTTACTGAGAGACTTCAGTGATGTGTCAGAAATGCAGCAATTGTTATTGTTATTCTATTCTTTGTTTTTGCCTCTTGTGTAAAATAGCTTTTTTCCTTTAAATTAATTTTTTCCAAGCATTGGGAAAAGAGCAAAAATAATTAACTTAAAACAACAATACCATTAGAAAAATCATTTTTGTTATGGTTGACTTATTATTTGTTCATAAATAAAAAGGCGATGCAAAGTGAAAGATTTTAGAAAAAACCGCCACTTCCCAAAACTTATCTAAGAAAATATACTTATAAAAAATATTAAATTGTTTAAACAACTTTTTTTAACCTTAATTAATTATTACCTGACTAAGTGAAAAAGGACAGGAAGGTAAAAATTGCCGAAAAACCGCAACTATCAGGCGCAATTGATATAGATGAAGATAATACATAGAATTCCTGAAAATAAAACAAGAATTCAACTATAAAATTTAGACAACCACCACACAATGCTCCTATTGCAATTTCTAGAAAACCGAATAAAAATTTTTTTTTCATTTTTCTTTCCTCTTTTTTATTTTTGTCCAAAGAAACAAATTTTTTTATTTTGTTTTTTAGGAATTGCAATAGGAGCATTTTGTGGTGGTTGTCCAAATTTTATCGTTGAATTCTTGTTTTTTCTTTTCAAGAATTCTATATATTGACTTGATTATTGGACGTTAAATGGAATTTTGAATTTGATTTTAGTCTGATTCAAAATTCTTGAATTTCAATTTAGCTGACTTGGATTCGAGGTCATTTCTACCCCCTCCCCCTTTTTTCCTTTCAAAATTATGTTTTTTAATCAGATCAAAGTTACATATGGTCCTGAAGCCTTCAGAAGGGTTAAATTATGGTGCGATATCAGCCAAAAATTAAAAGGCAGTATCCTTCAAAAAAGGTTTTTGGTTGAATGTCGAAGAAATGATGTTTTACCTAAAAAAATATTTTTTTTTGTATAACAAATTCAGAGATTTTGTTTTTCACAGTAATTTTTGCAATAGACAATTCGAAAATAATTCAAAGAAATTCAAACTCTCAATGCTGAATTTACTGATCAAGGATGTTTCAAATCATGTTAATTTTTTAAACGTAAAAATCTCCAAAATTAAAAGTGAATTAGAATTATGTTTACAAGAAGAAAAAATCATTCATCTTCTAAAACGTCAGATTTTCCTTAATCAAAGATTTTTAAACCATGATAAAAAGCATGAGAACAAACTTTCTATTTTTATTGATCAACAAACTAATATTCAAGAGCAAAATTTGAATGTACACCAAATTTTTTAAGAAGAAGATAAGGATCCTTGGTTTGTAAATTTAGCAAATATTCAAATTCCTGATTCAGTTACAGATATTCTCAGATTAGGTAAAGGTTTTAGTAACCATTTGATAAAAAGTAAATCGAAGCAAATGATGGAAATATTCAAAAATGTTGAATAAAGTATACACAAGGTTCCAATATTGGATCATCAAGATTTCCGAAAAAAGTTTTTACATTTTTTGAAGAGTTTTGTTGATAAGAATTGTTAGCACATTAGTAGTATTGATCGTAAAATTTCTGAAGGTTTCAAGGTAACAAAAGATTTCCTTAAGAAGAACCCTGATATAATTTGCATGAATGCTGATAAAGGTAATATTACAGTTTGTATGAGGAAATCAGATTATATTAGGGATATGAAGGATTTACTTTCCCATCGTGATAACTTTGAATTATTGAGTGAAAATCTGTTAAAACAATTAAGAAGAGACACTTTCAAGATGCTGGACAATTGGAGAAAGGAAGGAATTTTGGGAAAGGATATAAGATGGACTGATATAAATATTGAGGACACAGTTCTTGCAAGATGTTATGGTTTGAGAAAGATTCATAAAGAGGGCTATCCTTTGAGAATTGTTGTTTCAGCTATTAACACCCTAACGAAATTTTTAGAACAAAACTTTAATTTGATACTCAAAGACTCAATTACAACTTCTAAATACAATATTAAAAATAGCTGGGAATTGCAAAAAAATATTACTCAAAAAACTGTCCCTGATGACCATGTAATGATTTCTTTAGATGTTGTTGCAATGTTCCCAAATATACCCCTTGAATTAGTTAAACAGGCAATTTTAAATAGATGGGACAATATAAGGACACGTACTCGATTAAATCAAAAATATTTTATTTGAGGGATAGTTTTCATTATGAATTCAACTTATTTTAAATTCAATGGATCTTTTTATAGGCAAAAGTTGGGTAATTAAGCCTAATGAAAAATAGACAAACGATTGAAAATTTCATTAAAAAAACCGCAACATTCTACCAATTAAGCAAAGAGAATATTATCAACAATGATGATGAATTGTTTAAACAATTATTTTATTAACTGGAATTCATTATTACTGCACTCCAAATGAAAACTGGACAAAATGGCAGAAATTTAGAAAAAGCCCGCATCTTTCTAGCATTATTCAAATATAATATTATTAATGTATACCATTAGGCCATTTCCCTTTCGGGGTAGGCGTGACACTACCCGATTCGGGTAGTGTTTCTAGGTGGATAGTTTCTTGTAGTAAATAACTACAATTGTGGGCTCACCACACCCACGACACGCCAACAGCACGAAGTTAGCAGTATTCTTAAACGGTCACCCATCCAAGTACTAACCGCGCCCAACACTTCTTAACTTCTGTGATCTAACGAGAACTGGTTTTTTCAGCGTGGTATGGCCGTTGGCCATAAATTAATAATTATAATAAATTGTTTAAACAATTAATTTTCTTGACTCTAATGAATTACTTAACTCATCTTAATTGAAAATTTGACTAAAAGTGATTTTTTTGCAATTATGTACCATTTTAATAAGAGAATATTATTCACATTATTAATAAATTATTTAAACAATTCATGGAAACATGTAATTTTTCGTATGAAGTAATATTTCATGTATTAGAAACAATTCGCATTTAAAATACCAAAAAAAATAAACATAATTAGCGCCAAAAACTCGGAAAACCCATTCTTTCACTTATGGGGTTTCTTTGGGACATGAAAAAATAGACTTATGGTGTTGGTATATGAAAAGTGATATTTTATTCGTATTCTATGGCTGATTGTGAAGAGAAATGTTGAGTATCAACTCGATTGAGATGATATTGAAGATTCTGAATAAGATTTACAAAAGCGACTTTTTTTTATTGTTTACACACACAATGCTTCCGACACCTTGGTCGCAAACATATATAGGCTTTTGTTTTACATGCTAGCACTAAAAGAATCCGCAGTCAAATTTCAGGTAGCATTTATTTCCCTAAATTTCATAGGGCGCCTGGACTAAAATGACTACAAAATTATGAACGAAGTATACTGCCGGCGTCTGCCGGTACACGTGCACTGGTGCAATGGCACGAACGCGTTCGGCAAAAATGGAGATAGCTCGGATATACTGGGGAACATAATGAAACAGCACTATACGAAAAATCGAGACTTTCGAGTTCTAATTTCTGTCATGGGTCGCAGGTTCCTGGCATTTTCATATACATAATGTCAATTTCTCAAACAAGTTTTACTGATTATGATATTCACTTTCTTTCTTACTGAAATTATTTTGAGACAAACTAATAAGTACCATATCATTTTTCAGTACGATTAATCTCTCAAATACAGATTCATAACATTTGGTATTCAAAATACTCATTTTTGTACTGCAACTTATTAAGGACTATCATAAAAATATCAAACTTTAGTACTTTAATATGGATAATTCAAATATTTAATCATTTTTCCGTATTTTGTTACACAATTATACTAAACTTTGATTGATTTTCATAATTTATTAAAATGGAATGTCTCTTAGTGAAAAGGGGTACTTGGAAACATTGAAACAACCTCCGCAGAAATAATCACATCATTATAGGTTAATATCAGTTTTGATTTATTTTCGTCATTTTTACTTCCTTTTTTTATCATAATGTTTCATTAGAGAGATAAAGTTTCTACAAGGTTCGGAAGCCTTTAAGAATATCAGTAGTAGGGCTAGGCGGCTGCTGCTCCACTTGTCAACAGATGGCGCCACTGTCGCTAGTTATCGACACCAACAGATGGCGCCACCGACAAAGGGAGGGTTCTGATCCGTGCTAAGTTACCGACATCAACAGATGGCACCACCGTCGCTAGTTACCGACACCAACAGATTGCGCCACCGACGAAGGGAGGGTTCATTTCCGTGCTAACTTAGCTGCAGTCAGTCAAAAGTGAGGTTGGTAACGGTGATTTTCTGCTCAGTTAACATTATAAGGTTCTGTCCTGTGCTAAGTGAGCATTGATCGGTAAAACAGTTTCTTACCATCAGTCGGTAAAACAGGTGAGTCGGTAACTTTTATATTATCATTTTACCATAGATCGGTAAAACAGGGATCGTTGCTGGTCCCCCATCGGGCGCCTCCCCAGGTTGCGGATAGGGGAACGCCTCCCAGATATGGGTGGTACCGAGGAAATCATATACCCGGGGTGGACAAAAAACCAGCTAGGGGAAGGAACCCCGAATGAGAAACCAGTCATGAGTGGGTACGACAAAAACACAATACCCCAAGGGAGTAGAAATCTCCCCGCCGGTTCCGATCGGGTGCAAGCCCCGGTGGCCGGTGCCGGTTCCATGGATTTTGGGGGGAACCAATCGTACATTGACAGGAGCGTATGCGAGGAGCTGGGTGGTCCTTTGGACGTGACGGAGGAGGTGGAAGCATCAGTAAATAAGATGGACATCAAGCAAATGGATGCCAACCTCACAGAGACGTATGATCTCTTTGAAGAGTTACGAGGCACCATTAAAGAAATGGTAGATTTCAGCAGCACGAAGAAGAATATGTGGCTTCCAATTAGGGAAGGGCTGCAACGAGCGGAGAGAATCATGAAGGAACTGCGCGATCACTCTTTGACGACCGAAGGTCTTCATAGGGACTTGATCGAAAATGTTGGTCGAACTGCCCGAACGAGAGCTATGACCCGAAAGCAGAAGGCGAAGAAGACAGACGAGAGCTGCTCTCAGACTGATGGATCTGTGGCAGCTCTCAACAACCAACCTGGTTGTCTGCGGGGAAGGGGAGGTGTGACCCCTACTTGGCGCGTCCCCGGGTGGCGGATAGGGGAATGCTCGCTGGAAACAGAGGGTAGGGCTGAAATAAAATAGGCCCCGCGGACCAAACACGCTGGGTGAAGGATACACCGAGAAAAAACCACGATTGTTTCCTGCTGTTGCCCACTGGGAGTGCTCCAAACCACGTCCGCCTAACCCGCTGACGTGGCGAGGGGCTGATGTGTGCTTGCACTGCCGAGGTGTCAGCTGCAGTAGGGATCAGAAGCCAGCCCCTTCGGGCCTTGATCAGGGAGTGCGTGGTGGCTGCAGAGGTCGGAATCTGCAGTGCCCCGGGCGAGTTCCAGTCCGTCCGTGTTTTCCGGGACTGGTTAAACGAAGGCTGGGCCCCAGGGAACTGGGGTAGGACTTAGGTCCGAGGGTATACCCGTTCCCAGCTATTTCGGCCCGCCCCTCCATGCACGATGCGCTGGCGATAATTCATGGAGAACCTTATACAAACCCAATCACATTTTACGAAGCAAGACATGAGCGCAGCAGACATGGCGACAACTCTCAAGAGTAGCATTGAGAGATCCGAATCCACCATAAAACCTGCAGCAGAGGCCGCAAAGGGCTCGATTGCCCTACAGAAGATTATCGAGACAGAAGAGAAGTCCATCAGGGACCTTATCAATGGGATGGCCAAACTGACGTCGACTATGCTGGAAGCTGCTAAGAAGCAGCAGAATATCAGCACGACAGTCAAAACCGGAATTACTCACATGAAGGAAATGATAGAAAAGCTGAAGTGGCAACGGAAGACACAAAATTCCAACATTGATAGTCTCGTTGGCCTCTTGATGACGGCTGAGGCAAGCCCCAGTAGGGGTATAAGCACGCCGGCTGCAATGCCAAAGAATAAGAGGGCAGCATCAAGCCCGGCAGAAAGCCAGGCAGCTACGCCGCTCGAGAAGAAGAAAAAAGAAGAGGATACAGCTCCCCATGTTTGGAATTTGGTCAAGGGCAAGAAGGCCAAGAGAACCAATAGCCATCTAAGAGGAGGTGAGACCCCCCAAAAACATACTGCAGTACATGAAGTGGCCTCAGAAAAGAAGCGCAAACGAAGACCGACTAGAAAGCTACGCCCCGAAGCTGTGTTGATAAAGCCAGCGGAGGGAAAGTCATATGCAGAGGTGTTGGGAGACATCAAGTCGAAGCTGAGACCAGAAGATACAGAGACCTGCATTAGGTCAATTCGACGGACCAGAAATGGAGAGGTCCTGTTAGAGCTGGGTAAGGAAACGAAGGACGCAAAAGCCTTTGGAGAATCTCTACAGAAGCATCTGGGGGACATGGGGACCATGAGAAATCTGGTCCGCACAGTCAAACTAGAGACCCTGGACATCGACAGCGTGACCACGAGGGAGGATGTAGAGGACGCACTTCAGAGGGACCTCGGCTTAATAGCAGAAGGCGCAAAGGTTTCGATCATGAAGGCCAACAGGCGAGAGCAAGTAATTGCAATCGTCGAGCTGAGCGAACATGCAGCAAATAAACTGCTGGAAACCGCCCATATTAAGGTGGGGTGGATCAGCAGTAGGATTAGAAGAAGAGCACGTGTCGACCGATGCTTCAAGTGTCTGGCATACGGACATCAAGCTAGATTCTGTAAAGGGCCAGATCGCAGCGGCCTGTGTTATAAATGTGGCCTGGGCGGACACAGGGCAAACGTCTGTACGTCCGAACCGCACTGCTTATTGTGCAAGGGATTGACGAGTAAGCCTGAGAGTCTTAACCTCAAGCACATACCAGGGACAGGGACATGCTTTGTCTTTAGACAGGCACTTGACCAAGCAAAGCAAAAATAGGCATAGCGAGATTTCTCCAGGCCAATTTGCACAGAAGCAAAGATGCGAACGATCTTCTAGATCATCTAGTCCGCAAAAAAAACATCGATCTCCTTATCATTAGTGAGCAATACAAAGATAAGGACACCCCAACATGGTTTGCGGATAACCTTGGTACTGCAGCCATATGGGTGCGAAATCCAAGGGGACTCCCGATTGAAAGCCATGGCTCAGGAGACGGCTACGTCTGGATTAAGAGCAAGGGTGTCACTTATGTAAGTTGCTACCTCACACCGAACGAGCGCATCCAGGACTTCCAGAAAAAACTGGATCTACTGGAGGAGACAATACAGGAAGCTGAGGGAGGAGTAATAGCCGCCGGAGACCTCAACGCAAGGGCGGTGGAATGGGGAATGCCTAGAACCGACTCGCGAGGGAAGCGTATCCTGGACATGGCCGCGAGTCGGGGCCTGCTTGTCATGAACACCGGCAAAACGCCAACTTTCAGACGAGCTGGAAACGTAGGAACGATTCCGGATATTACTCTGGCTTCAGAAGGAGTGACCTCACTTATGGAGAACTGGGAGGTCCTTGAGGACTATACTGGGAGCGATCACCAGTATATACGTTTCACCGTAAGAGAAAGCATAGGAGTCAGGACACAGCAGAACAAGGGCAAAGGATGGAACGTGTCGAAAATGGACATCGAGAAACTATCCCTGGCGGTGACCGAAGGACATAACAGACTTATGGAGAGTACTGATATGGGGGCAGAAGCAATTGTGGAAGCCACCATGCAGATCATAAACCAGGCCTGTGAAGTCTCGATGCCTCGAAAGAAGGGGCACAGAAATAGGAACTCTGCTTACTGGTGGAATCAAGAAATCGCCGACCTCCGTAGGGAATGTATAAAACGTAGACGGAAAGCTACCAGGAAGCGGGCAACAGGTGTGCTGGCATATAAGATAGCGAAGAAGGAACTGGGAAAGGCTATAAAAAGAAGTAAGAGCCAGAGCTGGGGAAAATTGTGCGAGGAAGTAAACGATGAACCTTGGGGATTGGGTTACAAAATAGTAACACGAAAACTCGGGGCCCTCTCAACGAGTGGATCAATGGGAGTGGAAGCTATGAGGTACATCGTCGACGTACTCTTCCCGACACATTCAGTAAGAGAGAAGGATTGTTACGGTACCCCTCTAAAAGAGATACCACTCTTCAGCGAGGAGGAATTAGTAACAGCCGTGACCTCTCTCCAGAACAAGAAAGTGCCAGGACCCGACGGTATACCGGCGGAAGTTTTAAAAGTAGTAGCACGCTTTTGTCCAGAAATGCTGGTGAAAATGATGAACTGCTGCTTGAGAGCTGGCATATTCCATGAACAGTGGAAAGTGCAGCGTTTAGTTCTCATCAGAAAAGGGAAAGGAGATATGAACTCCCCATCGGCGTACAGACCATTGTGTATGCTGAATACCACTGGAAAGCTCATGGAGAAAATGTTGAAGCCTCGCCTGCTGGCGGCTGTTCAAGCGGCGGGAGATCTCTCCGAAAGACAGCACGGCTTCAGGAAAGGACGTTCTACAATTCACGCTGTCCAACAAGTGTTGGACACTATTGTTAGAGTGGAAGGAGAAAGCCGCTACACCAAGAAAATCGTGTTACTGGCAACACTGGATGTTAGAAATGCGTTTAATTCGGCCAGGTGGACCGAGATGATTAAGGCATTGGAGGGCTTCAAAACACCTGAATACCTCATGCGTGTATTGAGAGACTACCTTTCTGATAGAATCCTAATATACGACACCATAGAGGGCCCAAGAAAGAAGAAAATCACAGCCGGAGCTGCCCAGGGCTCAATCCTTGGCCCCGATTTGTGGAACATCTCCTACGATGAAATCCTGAGAATCGAGATGCCGGATGATGCATACCTGTCGGGGTATGCAGACGACATACTTGCTGTAATTGCTGCAAGAACAACGGAGGAATTGCAGTGGAAGCTCAATCAGGTAATGAGAAGAGTAAGCAGATGGATGCACGACCACGGGTTAGACCTGGCTACGGAAAAAACCGAGCTAGTTATAGTCACAAAGAAACACATCCCCCTGCAGATACCTATGGAAGTAGGATCGACAGTGGTCACAGCGAAGGCTGCTATCAAACATCTGGGCATCTGGATGGATAGCAGGCTCTCCTTCTTTGACCACATAAAACAGACAGCAGATAAGGCAGCAGGAGTCACAGCGGCACTCAGTAGACTTATGGTCAACGCGAGTGGCCCGAGACCCAGCAAGCGCCGACTGCTGATGGCAGTGGCCCAGTAGATAATGCTCTACGGAGCCGAAATATGGGCTGATGCTTTAAAAAAGAAGACCTACCGGAGACGCTTGGCAGTGGTGCAACAAAGAGGAGCGCTCAGAATCGCGTGCTCTTATCGTACGGTATCAGAACCAGCAATTCTTGTAATCGCGGGGACGATACCGATCGACCTTCTAGCCCAAGAGAAGAAGAAAGTGTTTCGCAGGGGACCCGACGTGACCAAAGCAACAGCGAAAAGCGAAGCCAGAGCAGCCACTATGGAACGATGGCAACAACGCTGGAGCAATGATCACCGAGGAAGATGGACCGAAAGGTTGATCCCAGAAGTAAGCACCTGGATAGGCAGGAAGCACGGAGAAACAAATTACCACTTAACGCAATTCCTCTCAGGGCATGGGTACTTTCGTAACTACCTATACAAGAGGGGAAAAGTAAGTAGTCCTAAGTGTGGGTATTGTGAGGCGGAAACCGACAATGCTGAACACACCTTCTTTGAGTGCGAACGCTGGGCCGAAGTTAAGCATAGGCTTGAAAGCGACATTGGGAACATTACGCCTGACAATATTGTCGGGATGATGCTTCAAAGCGAGGAATGGTGGAACAGAGTTTCCACTTATGTCGAAACCATTATACGTAAGAAGAAAGAAGAAGGGCAACTCAGAGACTGAGGACGCCAGCGAGGAAACTACCCAAGCCCTAAACTGCCAAAGGCCGATGATGAGGACGACGTGTGCAGCTGCGGGGAGGAAGTAGTAACCAGCCAGATTCAACCATGCCCAATCAGGATGTTCGAAGGCCGACGAGCCCGTTGCACGACATCGACGTGCTGCTGAGGACGATGCGTAACATCTTGGCTGGGCTATGAAGTGAAATATATTCCTATAGGAAGAAATTACAAGAAGCCAGAGGCAGTCCAACCTACACCCCCAACCAGGATGTCGAAAGCCGACGAGCCCGATGTGTGGCAATAACGCTCATACCGAGGACGATGCGTACATCCTGGTTGGGACAAGATGCCAAAGAAAAGGAAACCAGCAGATGCCCTAGTAGGCAAGTAACGGCACCCCCCTGAAGTAATGCGAAAGCGGTCCCGGGGGGGATTCCTGTCAAGAAGAAAAGGGTGGTGGTTTTTAGTCACATTTTCACATTCCACATTCCCTCGTAAAAAAAAAAAATCATCATCCCGTGTGGGGTTGCTGGTCCCACATCGGGCGCCTCCCCAGGTTGCGGATAGGGGAACGCCTCCCAGATATGGGTGGTACCGGGGAAATCAAATACCCGGGGTGGACAAAAAACCAGCTAGGGGAAGGAACCCCGAATTAAAACCAACTATGATTGAGTGTATTGAAAACACAATACCCCAAAGGAGTAACGATCTCCTCGCTGGTTCCGATCGGGTGAAAGCCCCGGTGGCTGGCGCCGGCCCTAAGGATTTTGGGGAGGGCCAAATACACGCAGCGGAAGACAACACCAACGCAACGTGGAAAACTACAGAGGAAGAGGATAGCACAGCTATAGCAGGAGGAGAGATGAAGATCCTGCAACTGAAGATTTTCAAGACGGAGAAATTTATTGAGAAGGTAATCTCTGATATAGAAAAAGTCACGGTTACGGTGCAGGCAGCAGCCGAAAAACAGAAGAACGTGAGCACCACCATCAAGGAGGGACTCGACAAAGTTGCATGGGCTCTAACAGAGCTCAACCAAAAGCGGGAGACGCAGAAAGCACTGCAGGACTCCCTGTTTTTTCTGTTGCGAACTGAAGCAAAAAAAAAAAAAAACCTTCAGCGTGAGCACGCCGACTACTACTCCGGCAAAGGGCAAACGCTCAGCGACCAGCCCTGTAGAAAATGAAGCGGCAACGCCAATTGAAAAGAAGAAGCGTGAAGGACCCGGAGATGTGCAGTGGCTAACAGTCATGCGCAGGAGACAAAAGAAGGACAGGACTGCTAGAGAAAATCAAGCACCACCTGCTCAAAAGAACCCCACAGAGGAAAGAAACGGAAGAAAACCCGAAAAAAGGAGAGAACGTAAGCCAAAAAAGAGGCAGCGCCTTGAAGCCCTGCTAATAAAGCCCGCAAGTGGCAAGTCTTACTCGGACGTTCTGAAAGACATCAGGTCTAAGCTGAATCCTGAGGACACTGGTACGGACATTCGTACTATTCGTCAGACAAGAGGAGGCGAATTATTGATTCAACTCGGGAAAAACATGAAGGATGCAAAAGGCTTTGCAAGCTCAGTGAAGACCACACTGGGAGATGCTGGAGAGGTCAGGAGTATGGTTCCTAGGATTACCGTGGAACTTTTAGACCTCGACGGCATCACGTCCAAAGAAGACGTGGAGGAGGCTATTAAAAGAGACCTCAAAGACCAGGATGGAGAAATGAAGGTCTCCATCTTCAGGGAGAACCGACGAGGTCAGATCATGGCCCTCGTTAACATTAACGAGAAACAGGGGAATATCCTGCTTGAGGCAAAACGCATCAAGGTAGGATGGATTTACAGTCGAATACGACAGAGGGTCTACGTGACCCGTTGCTACAACTGTCTGGGATATGGCCATCAGTCCAGAGGATGTAAGGAACCGGACCGTAGGGCCCTCTGCTACAAATGCGGCACAGAGGGACACAAAGCGGCTTCTTGTACGGAGAACCTGCAATGCTTCCTTTGCAGGGAGCTAGAAGAAAGGCCTGAGTCTCTCAGTCATATATCGGGGTCGGGCGCCTGCAAATCTTTTCGGCAGGCACTTGACAAGCTGAAAAGCAACAGAGAATGATAAGTGTCCTACAAGGGAACCTACATTCAAGCAGGACAGCCGACGACCTTCTGGCACAGCTTGTGTTGGTAAAGGAAGCTGACCTGCTAATCATCAGTGAGCAGTACCAGAACCGAGACATACCAACATGGTTCTCGGATCCCCTGGGAACGGCAGCCATATGGATACGGAACCCAGCAAAAGTCCCAATAGATGATCACGGGTGTGGAGACGGCTTAGTGTGGGTGAGGAGTAAAGATATCATGTATATCAGTTGCTACCTCACTCCAAACGAAAACATCTCGGACTTCCAGGGAAAGCTGAATCTTCTCGAGGACGTGATCCGCGAGGAGGAAGGCAAAGTGCTGTTAGCCGGTGATGTTAACGCCAGGGCGATTGAATGAGGGATGCCCAGATCGAACTCTAGATGGAAGCGGATAGTAGAAATGGCTGCTAGAACAGGGATGCTGGTGATGCACAGAGGGCGCACACCAACCTTCAGGAGACCAGGACAGAAGGGGTCGATACCGGATGTCACTTTGGCATCCGAAACCTTGGCCCCACTGATACGACTATGGGAAGTGGTTGGCGACTACACTGGGAGCGACCACCAGTACATAAGCTTCAGCTTAGGAGTGGAACCACAACAGAGCAGGCGCTTCAACAAACGACAACTGCGTTGGAATGTCGGGAAACTGAACGAGGATCAACTCGGACGAGTAATACTGGAAGGAAAAGAACTCCTATTTAGTCTTCACGACAGAACTAGGGAATCAGCAACAGCGGAGAACCTAGTCGAAGCCACGATGAAGCTGGTACACCAAGCTTGCGAGGAAGCAATGCCCCACAAAAAGGCACGAAGAACGAGACGCTATGTGTATTGGTGGTCCAATGAAATAGCGGGACTTCGTAAGAAGTGCCTCCAGAGCAGGCGAAAAGCAACCAGGGCAAGGCGAAAAACGGCCAATAACATCGAGCCAACCCGAGAGGATGTCCAATTCAAGCTAAACAAGAAGGAGCTACAGAGAACTATCAACAAAAGCAAGTCTCAGAATTGGACAGACCTGGCCCAGGAGGTTAATAATGATCCCTGGGGTTTGGGGTATAACATCGTCACCAGAAAGCTCGGAGCCATGACGACGAACACAGTACTGGAACCGACGGTCATTGACAATATTGTCAATAACCTCTTCCCTACCCACCCGGAAAGGCAGGATGTAGCTGAGAACATCACACAGGAGGATATACCGCTCTTCACAGAAGAAGAATTGATGATGGCAGTAAAAGGTCTACAAAACAGAAAGGCACCAGGGCTCGATGGAATTCCAGCAGAAGCATTGAAAGCGATAGCACGCACTTGTCCACAGGTGCTGCTAAACGCGTATAATGCGTGTCTGTTGGAAGGAACATTCCCTCCACAGTGGAAGACACAAAAACTGGTGCTTATCAACAAGGGTAAGGGCGATCCCAGAACACCAGGAGCATATCGCCCTCTCTGCATGCTTAACACAGCAGGCAAGCTTCTCGAAAAGTTGCTGAAACCCCGCCTCCTAGCGGCTGTCCAAGAGGTTGGAGACCTCTCGACGAGACAGTATGGATTTAGGAAAGGACCGTCAACGATCCAAGCAGTACGAGAGATTGTGGAGACCATCACTTTGGCGCAAAGCGGAAATCACCACTCAAGGAAGATTGTCCTTCTGGCAACGTTGGACGTGAAAAACGCCTTCAACTCGGCCAGATGGACAGATATTATCGCAGCCCTGAAGAGGTTCAAAGTTCCGCAGTATCTCGTGCGGATGATTGGGAGCTACTTAGGAAACAGAGTGCTGACCTACGAAACGACAGAGGGTACCAGGACCAAGCGGATAACGGCCGGAGCTGCCCAGGGATCTATCCTAGGACCAGATCTTTGGAACATCTCCTACGACGACATCCTGCGACTGGACATGCCAGTGGGCACCTACCTCTCAGGATACGCAGACGACATCATCGCGGTGATAACAGCACGCAGCGTTGAGAAAATTCAGTGGAAGCTGGACCAGGTCATGTACCTCGTGAACGGGTAGATGGAAAGACATGGCCTGGAACTGGCGATGCAGAAGACCGAGCTGGTACTAGTCACCAGGAAACAGATTCCCAGAATCATTAACATGCAGGTGGGCCCAGAGATCATCGAAACCAAGATGGCCATAAAGCATCTTGGTATAATGATGGACTCTAAGCTCACATTCTGGGAGCACATTGTTAAAGTATCAGAGAAAGCCGCGGCCGTGACGACCGCTCTGAGCCGACTTATGGCCAATGTGAATGGCCCGAGGCCTAGCAAGCGACGTCTACTAATGACAGTGACCCAGTCCATACTCCTGTATGGGAGCGAGGTATGGGCTGAGGTACTAAAACAGAAAAAATACCGACAGAGGATGGCCTCGGTGCAGCTTAACGGCGCACTGAGAGTTGCGTGCTGTTATCGCACCGTTTCGGAGCCTGCAGCGCTAGTGGTGGCGGGTCTGCTACCGATAGACCTGCTGGCCCTGGAACGAAAGACCATCTACGAAAGAGCTCCTGACGTGAGTAAGGAGACAGCTACAGAGGAAGCCAGAAGAACTACACAAGAGCGCTGGCAACGACGGTGGACAAATGAACATCGAGGCAGGTGGACAGCTAGACTTATCCCCAACCTAAGTATGTGGAATGGAAGACACCATGGGGAGGTCAACTATTACCTCACCCAATTTCTTACGGGACACGGCTATTTTCGAGCCTATCTACACCGGGTCAACAAGCTGCCCAGTCCGGGGTGTGCATACTGCGAAGCCGACTGCGACGATATCATCCATGAGATGCTGCAAAGCGAAGAGACATGGGAGGCGGTTGCAGCCTATGTTGAAACGACGCTTCGGGAAAAGAAGAAGGAAATGGATGCGGCAGCACGACAGCCATAGAAGACAGACTTGAGGGTGGCGGACCAAGATGTTCGAAGGCCGACGAGACCGTTGGACGACAATCTCGTGAAAGAAACTAGTAGAAGTCAGAGTCAGCCCAACCAATAATTCCCAATCCGGATGTCGAAGGCCGACGAGCCCGGTGTGCAATAACACCAGCACTACTGAGGACGATGCGGACTTCCTGATTGGGACACGAGGCCAAACCAAAAAAGAAAACCAGCAGATGCCCTAGTAGGCAAGCAATGGCACCCCCCTGAAGTAATGCGAAAGCGGTTCCGGGGGGGATTCCTGTCAAGAAGAAAGGGGGTGGTTTTTAGTCGGTCGTTGGTAGCATCACTATAATGGTCAAATTAAGATCTTTGTATATTCAATATATTCAGATCATTGTAGTGATGATATCAATATCCCGACACTACCGAGAAGTGCGCATCACTTTTCGGTGTGTGATAGCACATTTTCCACCTCCCTCGTCATCATCATCATCATCATCATCATCATCATCATCATCATCATCATCATC
>CAKNXH010055291.1:6658-25590 GCA_932178445.1 Andricus quercusramuli
AAACGAATCCTACCAAACCACAAGCAGGCTAACCCACCTACGCCTGGAAACAGCAAGTTTATTAGCCTTTTTTTAATAATTACATTCGACACCACAAGCGTGCTAACACACTTACCCCCTAACTCACCTAACCCCAAGAAACGAATCCTACCAAAACACAGGCAAGCTAACCCACCTACCCCTGGGAACAGCGAGTTTAGTCTCCTATTTTTTTGAAATAATTACATTCGACACCAAGGAGATATTCGTACTATTATTTCCAAATTTCGATACGAGGGTAGAAATGAAAAAAAAATTTAACAATTTGTAAAAACACAGTTTGAAAAGTTTCTTTGGCAATTTTGTGCCAAAACCTGAGTCTACTTAGGTGATTTTTCTCGAGAAAGTCTCAATTGGAAGGGAAATCTAACATTCTAAGGTTTAGATTAGTTTTAAGTAGACAACATACGTACTATTATTTTTAAACTTTTATAGGAGGATAAAAATGAAAAAAAAAGAATTGGTAAAAACACATTTTGAAAAGTTTTTCTTGGCAATTTTGTGCCAAAACCTGAGTCTAATCAGGTGATTTTTCTCAATAACGTCTCAATTGGAAGTATAATCTAACATTCTGAAGCTTAAAATTGTTTTAAGGAGACATCTCTACTATTTTTTTTCAATTTCTATAACAGATTAAAAATGATAAAAATACAAGAATTTGTAAAAACACATTTCGAAAAGTTTCTTTGGTAATAATGTGCCAAACCGTAAGTCGACTCAGGTGATTTTTCTCGAGAATGTCTCAATTGGAAGTAAAATCTAACATTCTAAAGTTCAAAATAGTTTTGAGGATATATATGAACTATTATTTTCGGATTTCGATATGAGAGTAAAAATGAAAAGAAAAATGGTAATAATTTGTAAAAAACACATTTTGAAAAGTTTTTTTTTTGCCATTTCATGCCAAAAACCTATCTCTACTTAGATGTTTTTTTCGAGAATGTCTCAGTGGGAAGTAAAATTTAAATTTCGATATGATGGTAAAAATTGTGAAAATTTGTAAAAACACATTTTGAAAAGTTTCTTTGGCAATTTCGTGCTAAAACCTAAATCTACTTGGGTGATTTTTCTGGAGAATGTCTCAATTGGAAGTAAAATCCAACATTCTAAAGCTTAAAATAGTTTCTAGGACATATCTGAACCATTATTTTTCAATTTTGATATGAGGGTAAAATGAAATTATGTAATGATAAAAATTTGTAAAAACACATTTTGAAAAGTTTCTTTGGCAATTTCGTGCGAAAACTTTAGTCTACTCATGTGATTTTTTTAGAAAACGTCTCAATTGGAAGTGAAATCTAACATTCAAAAGTTTTAAATAGTTTTGAGGAGATATTCGTACTATTATTTTCGAATTTCGATATGAGGGCAAAAATAAAAAATCTTACATTCTAAAGTTTAAAATAGTTTTAAGGAGACATCTATACTATTTTGTTATACTTCTATAGAAGGATAAAAATTAAAAAAAAGAATTTGTAAAATCACATTTTGAAAAGTTTCCTTTGTAATTTCGTGCCAAAACCTAAATCTACTTGGGTGATTTTTCTCGAGAACGTCTCAATTGGCAGTATAATCTAACATTCTACAGCTTAAAATTGTTTTATGAAGACATCTGTATTATTATTTTTCAATTTCTATAGGAGATTAGAAATGAAAAAAATATATATTGAAAAGTTTCCTTGGCAATTCCGTGCCAAAACATAAATCTACTTTGGTGATTTTTCTCAAGAATGTCTCAATTGGAAGTAAAATCTGACACTAAAGTTTAAAATAGTTCTGAAGAGATATCTGTATCTTAAGTGATGTTTCTCGAGAATGTCTCAATTGGAGGAAAATATAACATTCGAAAGTTTAAAATAGTTTTAAGGAGATATCCGTACTATTATTTTCGAATTTCGATATGAGGGTAAAAATGAAAAAAAATGGTAGCAATTTGTAAAAACACATTTTGAAAAGTTTCCTTGGCAATTTTGGGACAAAACCTAAATCTACTTTTGTGATTTTTCTCGAGAATGTCTCATTTGAAAGTATAATCTAACATTCTAAAGCTTAAAATTGGTTTAAGGATACATCTGTATTATTATTTTTATATTTCGATATTCTAAAGCTTAACAATTTTTAAGGGGGCATCTTTACTAATATTTTTGGAATTCTATAGAAGTTTAAACTCTGCTCGGTGGGTTCCTGTCACCACTACGCAGCGCGTCCTCGGGTTGCGGATAGAGGAACGGCCCGTTAGGCTGAACAGCCCCTCAGGTTAGCTGTGAATACAAGAATAAGCAGCCGCGGACAGCCGATAGGAACCAGTTGTGGGTGTGGTGAGCCCAGCCTATGATGATGGCCTAGCACTGGTAGAAAACACGATGACCATGGCTTGGGGGGACCCACCAGTTGCGTTCATACGCAATGGGTGGGTCCTGGCAGGCCGAGGTGCAGCGTGTATCCACCTAGAAACACTACCCGAACCAAAACTAAAAATCTTGTAAGGGAAAAATCCTGCTGCCCATTGGACACCGCAGCGATGACACTGCCCGCAAGGGATGTGTGGAATGATTCGCCTGTATAGGGCCGAAGGGGTATTGATGCCAGTAGGCGCGCTGCCTTGCAGGGGGACGTTAGGATACGAGGATGAAACTGTAATGTGTCTGACGACAAGTTGACATGGTCCTTGTCAGAGTCGGAAAGCTCCCATACTTAGACCTAGGGAGATATGGGGGTTATCACTCCTGGGACAGTGGACTCACCTACGATCGGAATAGGATCCTAACGTGCCGATTATCTTGAAACTACCATGGCTAACTTGCAAAAACAAAAAACTACAGTTAAAGATCTAAGGGTGGGAACTCTAAACGTGCGTAGCCTAAGTACTGGCGGATTTAGCGAACTCATTAAGATAGCAAATGATTACAATACTGACTTAATAGCACTCCAAGAAACATGCTGGCCGGGCGATTTCGCGTCAATTTCTAAGGATAACTATACTTTTCACTATGGGGGAGCTAAGGAATGGAGACTGGGGACCGGTTTTCTTATTAATAAACGAATCTCGCAAGCGGTTATCGACATGCAATTCATTAACGATCGGTTATCATACATTGTACTGAAGGGTATTTTCAGCAAACAGGTATTAATCAATGTGCACTGCCCCACCGAGGACAAAGACGAAGACACTAAAGATCTCTTTTACGAAACAATCGAGCAGGTTTTTGACAAGTTCTCAGCTTTTGACGCAAAAATAGTATTGGGAGATTTCAACGCGAAAATTGGAAAAGAACCGATGTATAGGCCTACAATAGGATCAGAAAGTTTGCATGAGGTCAGTAATGATAATGGAACTAGAGTAATAAACTTTGCAGCTTCAAAGAACCTCGTTGTCAAAAGCACATATTTCAAGCATAAAAATATACATAAGGCCACCTGGAGATCACCAGATGGTAACACTCACAATCAGATTGATCACGTTCTAATTGACAGAAGACGTCATAGAAACATTCTCGATATAAGATCGTATAGGGGAGCGGATTTAAATTCAGACCATTTTCTCATGATAGTAAAAATAAGATCTAGGCTAGCGATAACTAAGAAAACAAGCCGCACAGAACCAACAGTTCATTTCAATATAGATAAGTTCAAAACAGCAACAGAAACATTAAATTATCAAGTTGAGATTTCTAATAGCTTTGATGCTCTCCAAGAACAGAGAGACGATAACAATAATTACGAGGAGGACCCGGAAACCCTATGGAGCAATATAAAAAAGGCGGCAAAGACAGCCGCGAAACTTACGATAGGTTTAAAGAAAGTAACAAAAAGCAAACCATGGTATGACAAAGAGTGCAAACTCGGGTTTGAAAAACGTTGGAAGGCCAGACTAGGTAGTTTACAAAATAAGTGCGATCAAACACATAAGAAGTATCTCGAGATTAGTAAAAGTACAAATAGGCTCTATAGATCCAAGAAAAGGGAGTGGGAAAAGAATAAAATACTAGCAATAGAAACGCATAATAAACAGAATAACCCGCGCGAGATGTACAGGGGAATCAATTTTATAAGGAAAGGCTTTCAAAGTAGAACGGAAGTAATGAGGGACGAAAATGGCAATCTAGTAGCCGATGCGACAGAGAGACTGAATTTATGGAAAGAATATTTCGATAAACTATTAAATGTACGCGAAGCCCCCGTTGAAGGTAATCTCGGCGAAATCCACACTGCTGATCTATTAATTGATGATCCTGCTGATATAGAAATAGAAATGGCCATAAAGAAGTTGAAAAATAACAAAGCCGCGGGCATCGATGACCTACCGGCTGAACTGATAAAAAATGGAGGCCCTTGCCTCAAAAGACAAATTTGTAAATTAATACGCACAGTTTGGAAAACAGAACGCATTCCAGAGGAATGGAATGACTCTATTGTTATTCCTATCTTTAAAAAAGGCGATAAAATGAACTGTAACAATTATCGGGGAATTTCACTTGTGTCGTCGTGTTATACGGTCCTGTCCAATGTAATCTTAGGTAGGCTAACTCCTCTCGCCGAGGAAATCATTGGGGATTACCAGTGTGGATTCCGCTGAAACCGATCTACAAGCGATCAAATGTTCACAATTAGACAACTACTAGAAAAAAAATGGGAATTTAATGAAGCAGTGCATCAGCTATTTATCGATTTTAAAAAAGCTTACGACTCTATTATACGCGCGCGAATGTACTGGATCCTGGAGTTCTTGGGTGTGCCAAGAAAATTGGTTAGACTTATCGAAATTTGCTTAAGCGGCAGTAGGGGAAGAGTACGCGTAAACGGAAGGTTATCTGAAGAGTTTTCGATCCGCGATGGTCTGAAACAGGGCGATGCACTTTCGTGCGTCCTTTTTAACTTAGTTTTAGAATACGTGGTTAGGCAAGTGCAGGCGAATCCGACCGGTGCTACCCTCAATGGGGTAATACAAATTCTTGGATATGCGGATGATCTCGACATACTAGGGGATGATAAAGAAACGATAGCAAAAAATGCAGAAATCTTGATCACAAAAGCCAAAGATATTGGCTTGGAGGTTAGCGAAACGAAAACAAAATATATGACCGTCGTCAGATCTGAACAAAGTAATCAAGACGGGGATCTAACAGCCGGAAATATGAAATTCGAAAGGGTTAGCGAGTTTAAATACCTCGGGTCAATTATAACTAGCGAAAATAAGATTAAAACGGAAATCAACGCGCGTCTGCACGCTGGCAATGGGTGCTACTATGCAGCAAACACACTATTAAAATCGCGATTGCTATCTAGAAACATCAAAGTAAGAATCTACAAAACAATAATAATGCCGGTCGTCATGTACGGGTGCGAAACGTGGGCGCTGACGAAAGGAGAGGAGAATAGGTTTAGAGTTTTTGAGAATAAAGTACTTAGAAAAATCTATGGTCCAAAAAGGGACGAAGAGACCGGCGAATGGAGAAAACTGCATAATGATGAGCTGCATGCTCTCTACGGGTCAGCAAATATTAATAGAGTAATGAAAGCGCGTAAACTAAGATGGGCGGGGCATGTAGCAAGAATGGGAAATGAAAGAACAGTGGCGCAAGTTTTAAGAGGGAGACCGATTGGTAAGAGACCCTTAGGCAGACCGAGAAACAGATGGGAGAAAAATGTAAGGGATGATTTAAAAGAACTAGGACATGATTACTTAAACTGGATGGAGGATGCACAGGATAGAGATGTGTGGCGGTCTCGGGTAGATGAGGCAATGAACTTTCGAGTTCGAACTGCTAATCTATAATAATAATAATAGAAGTTTAAACATGAAAAAAGTGATAAGAATTTGTAAAAACACATGTTGAAAAGTTTCTTTGGCAATTTCGTCCCAAAACCTAAATCTTCTTAGGTGATTTTTCTCGATAACGTCTCAATTGGAAGTATAATCTAACATTCTGCAGCTTAAAGTTGTTTTAAGAAGACATCTGTATTATTATTTTGCAATTTCTATAGGAGATTAAAAATGAAAAAAAGATAAGAATTTGTAAAAATACATTTTGAAAAGTTTCTTTGGCAATTTCGTTCCAAAACCTATAAGTAAACTTAAGTATGATGTTTCTCGAGAATGTCTTAATTGGAGGAAAATATAACATTCTAAAGTTTAAAATAGTTTTTAGGAGATATCTGAACTATTATTTTGAAATTTCGATATGAGGGTAAAATTTAAAAAATTGTAAGAATGTGTAAAAGCTCATTTTGAAAAGTTTCAAGTGCCGAAACCTATAAGTAAACTTAAGTATGATATTTCTCGAGAATGTCTCAATTGGAAGTAAGATCTAACATTCTAAAGTTTAAAATAGTATTTAGGAGATATCTGAACTATCATTTTTCAATTTTGAGATGAGGGTAAAAATTAAATTAATGGTAACAATTTGTAGAAACACATTTTGAAAAGTTTCATTGGCAATTTCGTGCCAAAACCTGAGTCTACTTAGGTGATTTTTCTCGAGAATTTCTCAATGGGAAGGGATATCTAACATTCTAAAGTTTAAAATAGTTTTGAGGAGACGTATGTACTATTATTTTTAAACTTCTATAGGAGGATGAAAATGCAAAAAGAATTTGTAAAAACTCATTTTGAAATGTTTTTTTTTTTTTTGCAATTTCGTGCTGAAACCTATGTCGACATGGGTGATGTTTCTCAGGAATGTCTCAATTGCAAGTAAAATATAACATTCTAAAGTTTAAAATAGTTCCAAGGAGACATCTGTACTATTATTTTTCAAATTCTATAGGAGGATGAAAATGAAGAAAATGATTAGAATTTGTAAAAAGACATTTCGAAAAGTTTCCTTGGCAATTTCGTGCCAAGACCTAAGTCGACTTAGGTAATGTTTCTCGAGAATGTCTCAATTGGAAGTCAAATCATACATTCTAAAGTTTAAAATCGTTTTGAAGAGATATCTGCACTATTATTTTTGAATGTTGATATAAGGGTATAAATGAAAAACTTAAATCAGAATTTAAGAAGTTTCAATTGGTTATAACGAAAATTTACCTTCGTGGGAGCAGGGGAAGTGTACTCCCAAAAAGCCAGAGCTTCCTATCTTGTAGCCATTTGTCCATGCGTTGATGCTTCTTTACACAAAATTAAAAACTCTAAAATTCACTTGATTAACTCTCATTCTTGGCAGTTTAATTTCTGTTTTTGCTGAGTCCAATTTGGAACGCATTATTTGTAGTCACCGCTGAGCCGATGCTTGCTATGCACCTCTGACTAATAAACTGTGGCCTGATACATGTGCGCCTAACTACGTCATTCCTGATCGATTTTAAGGTAACTGTGTATGAAATGAGAAAGTATCAAAACACGTCAACCATGACATAAAAATAGACTAGGGTTCGTGATTTATTTGATAAAATGGTCTAAAGAGAAGCTATAGAATTGGGGTAAAAATTCATTTTTCAAACTTATTTTTGAAATTTCTAATCTAAAACAGCTTTAGTCGCTAATTCCGAATTAAAAGAAATTTTACTAATGCAACTAGTAGTATTGTGTCTGACTGTTAAATGCGTAGTTTCATCACTTTCTACTTAATGCAATGGTAATATTTATGTTACTGAATGAATTAGTAGGGGTATTCTACTAATCTGCTTAGCAGTACTAACTTAATCATTTAATGAGTAGCAGTGAATTGCTAGAGAAACATAATTTAATTTTTGTTCATATACGTTCTGCTGATTTCTGAGTTTTAATTAAGGAAGTTATAATGTTTTCTCTGATAATATTCTAAGTTCATATTTTTATATTGATAATAACTTTGCCGAAACAATACGATATTCAAAATTCAAACAGTACCTATAGACATTTTGTATTTTAAAACAAAACATAGCAGTGCTTTCTGAAGTATAATGCAGTTTTCTGTTCATTTAAGTTAACTTGAAGGAGTAAGATAAGTATCAATTAAAATTTCGGGATGACTAAAAAATCCCGAATTAAAAAACTCCAGAATAATAAAATTCCCGAATTGAAAAATTTCCGAATACACAAATTCTCAAACAATTTATCATATTACCGAAATGGAAAATTCCCGAATAATAAAATTCCCGAAACTCTGAAATTCCCGAATCGGAAAATTCCCGCATAATACAATTTTCGTATTCAAAAATTCCTGAATAATAAAATTCCCGAATTATAAACTTCTCGATAATAATATTCCCGAATTGGAAAATTTCCGAATTATAAAATGCCCGAATTATAAAATTCCCGAACAATTCATAATATTACCGAAATGGAAAATTCCTGAATAATACAATTTTTAAATTGGAAAACTCCCGAATAATTAAATTGTCAAATTGGAATGTTCCCGAATAATAAAACTTCTTAATTATAAAATTCCCGAATTATGAAATTCCCGAACAATAAAATTCCTGAAACTGTGAAATTCCCGAATAATAAAATTCCTGAAACTGTGAAATTCCCGATTCGGAAAATTCTCGAATAATAAAATTTTCGGCTTGGAAAATTCCTGAATAATAAAGTTCCCGAATTATAAAATTCTCGATAATAATATTCCCGAATTGGAAATTTTTCGAAAAATAAAATCCCGGAACAATTTATAATATTACCGAAATGGAAAATTCCCGAATAACGAAATTCCCGAATGATAAAATTCACGAAAAATGAAATTCCCGAATAATAAAATTTTCGGATTGGAAATTACCCGTACAGTTTATAAGATTAACGAGTTGTAAAATTCCCAAATAATAAAATTTTATAATTGAAAAATTCCGGAAAAATAGAGTTTTCAAATTGGAAAATTCCTGAATAATCAAATTCCCGAATTATGAAATTCCCAAATAATAATATTTTCGAATTGAAAAAATCCTGAATAATCAAATTCCCGAATAATAAAATTTTCTAATTGAAAAATTCCGAAACAATAAAATTTTCAAATTTAAAAATTCCTGAATAATCTAATTCCCGAATTATGAAATTCTCGAATAATAAAATTCTCGAATTAAAAAATTCCCGAATAATGAAATTCGCAAATAGGAAAATTTCCGAATAATAAAATTCCCGTACTGTTTATAATATTACCGAATTGTAAAATTCCCGAAGAATAAAATCTTCGAATTGAAAAATTCCGGAATAATAAAATTTTCAAATTCAAAAATTCATGAATAATCAAATCCCCGAATAATAAAATTCCCGAATAATAAAATTTCCGAATTAAAAAATTTCGGAATAATGATATTCCCATGCAACCAATTGTAAAATTCCCGAATAATAAAATTTTTTAATTGGGAAATTCCGGAAAAATAAAATTTTTAAATTGCAAATTCCTGAATAATCAAATTCCCGAATTATAAAATTCCCGAATAATAAAATTTCCGGATAATAATATTTTTGAATTGGAAAATTCTCGAATAATAAAATTTCCGATCATTTTTGAAATGGAAAATTCTTGAATAATAAGATTCCCGAATTAAAAATTCCCGAATTATAAAATACCCGAATTATAAAATCTCCGAATAATAAAATTTCCCAATAATAAAATTTCCGTACTGTTTATAATATTACCGAATTGTAAAATTCCCGAATAATGAAATTTTCGAATCGGAAAATTCCGGAATAATAAGATTTTCAAATTGGGAAATACCTGAATAATCAAATTCCCGAATAATAAAATTCCCGAATTAAAAAATTTCCGAATAATGAAATTCCCATAAAGCCGCAATTGTAAAATTCCCGAATAATAAAATTTTTGAATTGGGAAATTCCGGAAATTAAAATATTTAAATTGGAAAATTTCTGAATAATCAAATTTCCGAATTATAAAATTCCCGAATTAAAAAATTTTTGAATAATAAAATTCGCGAATAGGAAAATTTCCGAATAATAAAATTCCCGTGCTGTTTATAATATTACCGAATAATAAAATTTTCGAATTGGAAAATTCAGGAATAATGAGATTTTCAAATTGGGAAATTCCTGAATAATCAAATTCCCGAATTATAAAATTCCCGGATAAAAAAAATTCCGAATAATGAAATTCCCATACAACCAATTGTGAAATTCCCGAATAATACAATTTTTATATTGTGAAATTTCGGAAAAATAAAATTTTTAAATTGGAAAATTCCTGAACAATCAAATTTCCGAATTATAAAATTCCCGTATAATAAAATTTTTGAATTGGGAAATTCCGGAAAATAAAATTTTTAAATTGGAAAATTCCTCAATAATCTAATCCCCGAATTATAAAATTCTCGAATAATAAAATTTCCTGATAATTATATTTTTGGATTGGAAAATTCCCGAATAATAAAATTTCCGATCAGTAGCATTTTTGAAGTAGAAAATTCTTGAATAATAAAATTCCCGAATTATAAAATTCTCGAATTATAAAATACTCGAATTATAGAATCACCGAATAATGAAATTCCCGAATAGGAAAATTTCCTAGTAATAAAATTCCCGTACTGTTTATAATATTACCGAATTGTAAAATTCCCGAATAATAAAATTTTCGAATTGAGAAATTCCGGAATTCCGAATAATGAAATTGTCGAAATGGAAAATTCGTGGATTCAGTTCAAAACTTAATTATTTTGTTGAAAATGCAACAATTTTGTTGAAAAGTCATCCTTTTTACTTGAAAATTTGTCTTGACCAAAAACTTCTTTTTGGTTGAGAATTTAACTATTTGATTGAAAATTCATATAATTGGTAGTAAACTAAGCCTCTTGGTTAAAAATTTAATTATTTATTTGAAAATGTATGTATTATGTTGAAATTTCGTCCTCTTTTGACATAAAATCGATTTTCTGAATAAAAATGCAACTGTTTGGTAGAAATTTAATCTGTGTTATAGTTTTAAAACTGAAATATTTGGTTGAAAATCGATGTAATTTGTTGCAAATTCGTCTTTTTGGGTCAAAAAGTGACCTTTTTGGTAGAAAATTCATCTTTTTTATTGAAAATTCGAATGAAAAAACCTTCTGTAAAATCAAAATGATTATTTAAAGATGAAACAAACGTCCACACCCGAGCCGAATTGTTTATCAATTGAGCCCAAAAAATTTTATGAAAACATGTTATCAAGGTTCGAAGAAATGGATGTGGAAATTGACAATCTTCAAGTGATACGAAACCAAAATTAGACCAGGCTTGACTGTGGATTGAGTTAA
Organism: Andricus quercusramuli; assembly: GCA_932178445.1. Classification (NCBI taxonomy): domain Eukaryota; kingdom Metazoa; phylum Arthropoda; class Insecta; order Hymenoptera; family Cynipidae; genus Andricus; species Andricus quercusramuli. Next base: position 17,864 of record CAKNXH010055291.1, read on the forward strand.
AAAATGTAATTTCTAGTTTTAAAATGAAATAAAATCATGCTTCACAGACATTAGTTTTTGAATACGAGTGAATACGACCGAGAATTTTGAGATTAAAATTTGTTCGGTTTTCAAAATCGGTTTCGGATAGCGATTAAAAAACAAATTTTAAATTTTTTGCAAAAATGAAAACCCTCTCACGAGATCGGAAAAATACATTTTTCCAATAAATTGTTTTCATGCTTTTATGAACATCAACGGCATTATTTGTTCTGACAAATTTTTAATTAGATAATTTTAAATTTACATTAAAAATGTATTATCATGGTCAGTGCAAAACGACAAATCTTGGAAAGAAATATTTAATTATACTTATATGTATAACAATTTCAATATTAATAATCAAATTTTCAAAAATGAAAATATTCTTGAATATGAGAACGATTCTAAACATTTAAAAATTGTTTATTCAACCAATTCCATTTTTTGTCAGACTATTTCTAAATCGTTGTGAAAAAAGAATGTTTTTCATTTTTTACATGTAAAAATTAATATAAAATCTTTCCCTTATTTATTCCTTTTCAATTCTCAAACTGATAAATTTAACAATAAGTATATTTTATATCCAACAGATTTTTAAAAATCAGTTTTCGCATTTAGATATATTCAAATTTTTTCCCTTTCCAGTTCAAATTTCAAAGATTATAAATTTTGTAATAATTTTCAATTTGATATTTTTTTTCGTTTTGATCGTTATTTAATTCTGAAAATAAATAATTTATAATTTTTTACATCCAAAACAGTTTTATAATTTGATGATTTTATAAAATTCAATACCAAATTTGGACCTAAAAATCCAAATGTTTGAAATTTGTCCAGTTGCCGCTTTTCAGATATAAATTTCAGGGCTCTAAAGATTTTCAATTCTAAAAATAAAAAATTTGGATTCTTTTAAAGCCACCAGCTCTTAAATTCGAAAAATGGACCAAACCCCCCCTTTTAATTATTCTAAAGAATTTAAATCTGATTACGTTTTATTTTATTTTTTCCCAGTTGTTCCTTTTCAATTATAAATCTGAAGATAACTAAATTTTGCGGGGCTTTGTAATCTATTTCCACATTTTTGAAGCTTTTAAATTCGAAATTTTCTTATTTGTTCGGTTTTAAAATTCTTTTTTCAAAATTAGTCACTTCTTCAATTTTGTCATTTATTCTATTTTTGAAATGCGCAATCTTCAGCATAGAATTAAATAATTTAAAATTTTCTAACACCAAAGGAGTTTTATATTTCGAAGATTTTATCCACATTTTATTTTTAGATTTAGACGTTTTTAAATAAGAAAACTCTCAATTCGGTCCAAGAACTTCCTTTCGATTATAAATTTCAAGATTGATTGATTTTTAATGCTAAAAGTGGAAAATTTGTAATTTTTTTAATCTATCGCTATTGATGCTAAAGTTCAAAAATTGCATTCACATTTGGATATTTTTAAATTTGAAAACTTAAAATTTTTCCAATTGACCTTTTTTAATTATAAATCAGTAGATTTCAAAATTTTTTAAGCTTTTAAAATCGTAATTTTTTTTATTTGTACGCTTTTCAAATTATGTATCAAAATTCGTTACTTTTTTATTGGAGAATTTGTAATTTACTCTATTTTTCACAAGCTTTATTTTTCGTTTTTTTTCTGTTTCAGAATTAAGAAAAATTTCTTATTTTTTCATGTGAAATATTTTTAAACACTTTCACTTCAGAATTGCTTCAAAATTTGGTAATGTTTCTATGTTACAGCAATTAAATTTGAAATGATCTACATGAAATTAAATTGAAGAACACCCGACTCTCGTTTTAGGAACCGGCGATTTAGGAATTCCTAGAATTGCTGGCCCAGGCAGTTTCTCAGCTCAAGGGGCGAGAGACGGCTGCGACTCTCGCCTCGGAAGGGCCGTAGTGCGCGAGTACTCAGTCAAGTATATTGCGCAATATGATGCATTCCAGTTGGAAACGGTTCAGGCGGCCCTGACTGTTTATGTTTCGATACTCCCGATTTAGGAACAAGGCTATTTGCAGGCAACCCCCGACACTGTTCCTAAACCGAGAGTCGGGTGTAGTGCAGAACTTTGCATAGAATTCACGACTTTGAAAATTCATGAATAACATAAATCCAACCTAAACTCGAAAAACAAAACAGAAAAAAAAGTAATCTAAAAAAATAGAAATGGATGAAAATGAAGTAGAGTCAGTTAGCAAATTGTCATCTTTTTAATTGTAAGATTTAAACAAAGCTATTTATGCGCATTTCGATATGAACAATGTATTTTTTGAACATTTGATTTTAGACACTGAATTTCTCTTTTAGACATTTGAATTATATATTAAGTTGAATTTTTTTTACAAAGGCGTATTTAGACACTTTTTGTGTTTCTTTGTGCGTTGGGCAGCGTAGGCTTCTCAGATTCTTGAGTCTCACCACTCAGAGTGAATGTAACAAAATATCTTTTGGTGCTATCCAGTCTATCAGCCGGAAGAGCGGTCACCTTTTTTTCTTCTCCGCGTGTCACGTCCACCTGATCAAAATCAAAATTTAAAAAAAAAATTAGTTCCTTTCCATCATAAAAATGACAACAGTTGTAGAAATGGTATAGGTCTACAAATTAGTTCCGTGCCTTTACTTTGATGTCTTGTAACTTTCGGTCAAACTTGAATTTTTCCCATCCTAAAGGCTGAACCTTAAACTTCAAAAGACAATTTAAAGGTGGCGGTCTTGCGGACCTAACCTCAAAAATGATTAAATACAATCGCAACCGACAAGGAGCATTTGATTACTGCATTCTTTTTGCATTCCGATTCAAAAATCACCATTGTGAAATCTCTTGAGCCACTTTTTACACGTCTTATGTGTCACCACACGTTCTCCTAATGTTGACCAAATAATTTTGGTCGCCTCAGCAGCATTTTTTTTCAATTCGAATGTAGAAAGAATGCAGTGTCTCAAATGTTCCTTGTCGGACACCATTGTATTCACTAATAATTTTTAAGGGTAAGTCCGCAGGGCCGCCACATTGTATTTTATTCTAAAGCTTAAGGGGATCAAAATGACTTGGGTTTTCGCCACATACAGGATACGTCTACGAGGATGCATTGTTTAATGTAATATTTGAACCACATAATCTGAAAGCAATTTTACTCACAAGAGCACAGCAATTTTTTCGAAAAATGTTTTTTTTTTTGTAATTGTTAATTGAGCGTTCTTTTGCGTCTGTAAAATGAAAGGCGCCAGCTAACACTGTATGCCGGGCTGCAGTCACTTGATCTAGTTTCAATTTGAATAAAATCAGCAAATACTGCGTCTTCGTCACTTGTAGTAATATATAATATAATAATATAATATAATACAATGATAAAAACAAATAATAATAACATAAAATGATAATTTTTAAGTGTATTTGATGTTAAGAAAAAATAACTTCCTTACCGAAAAAAAGGATATATTATATATATTTCCGAAAAATTATCATTATATGTTATTATTATTTATTTTTATGATTATATTATATTATTATATTATATACTACCATAAACGACAAAGGCGCGGTAAATTTAGATTTTATTCGACTTGAAACTAGATCGGGTGACTGCAGCCTGACATACGAGTACAGTGTTAGCTGGTGAGTTACATTTTACAGGCGAAAAAAATACCTCAATTTTCAATAAAAAAAAAACAACAGGAACATTTTTCGAAAAAATCGCTATGCTATATCGATTAAAATTGCCGTTAGATTATGCGGTTTAATTAATACATTAAACAATGCATCCTTGTAGATGTATTATGTATGTGGAGAAAGCAGAAGTCATTTCAATCTCCTTAAGGTTCACCCTTTAAAACTACCTTAGGGCGGGAAAAAATTCAAGTTCACGCAAGAGTTAAAAGACATTAAAGTTAATGCACCGAATTAATTTGTAGACCTAATAAAACAGAATCCAGATTTCGGTTGTTTTTTTTCACTATCCACAGAATAAAATTAAAAAAAATCTTCTTTATTTTAAAATACATATTCCGTGCCTAGAAATTTGAATTCTGCTTAAAAGTATTTCACATTTTATAAGTCGACCTTTGAATGTAAGATTAAAATTAGTAGATGACAGAAAACAGCAGCATAACAAACATGGAAAATATGAATGAAGCATTTTTTATGTACAAATTGCAAACTGAATATTAAATTTAAATGCTTATGATTCGTATTGAAATACACCAAAAAATTCTTCAATGAGAAATGATTTTCTAAAACCAAAAGAAAGCGACTCTGATTTTTATCATGCTTTAGAAATATAAAACTCAAACATTTATCATTGACCCTGATCAAAAAATGTTTAATGTTTTGCATGTAAGTGGAGTAAAAATTAAAATTTCGCTTGGGACCCCCGACTCGTCGTTATTTAGCTCAATTCTCAGCAAATGGATTAATTTTACGTTTCGTAGCTTTCAAAATATGTTGAAAAAGAGCTTGGAAGATTTTAGGAAATACAATTTTTTCGGAAAACTTAATTATTTCAAGAGATATTTTGAACTTTTTAGAAGATTCGAAAATAATGTAAATCATGAGAAGATTTCGAAACATTCCAAATAAAATGTGGATTTTTTAAAAATTAAAAAAAAGGAGCTTAAAAGATTTTTTCAAAACGAATTTTGAAAGGTTTCAAGAGAATCTAGAAAAATGTTAAGATTCCTGGGAAAAATTCACAAAATTTGTTATTTTGAAAATATGAATTTTAAGAGAATTTGAGAGAATATTGAGAAAGATTTTTAAAAATTATCAATGATTTCCTAAAATTTCGAAAAAGACAGTAGAAGATTTTAAAGCAAACAGTTTTAATTTTGTAGATTTTTGAAGATTTCGAATACAAAATTTATAGGCTTCCTAAGAAGTTTAAAAGATTTTAAGAGAATAAAAAATTTTTCTTTAGATTGCTGGGAAAATTTGAACTGATTTTTTTATTTTGAAGAATTAATTCTGAGAGAATATTAAAAAACATGTCAAAAGATGTCGAAAACTGTCAAAAAAGGAATAATTTAAGGGAAAAGACGATTTATTTTGAAAAATATTAAGAATATTTAGAATTTTTGAAAAGATTCAGAAATAATTTAAAATTTCAAACGAAATGTGGATTTTTGAAGATTTCGAAACCAAATTTAGAAGCGTTTTAAGAATTTTGAAAGTTCTGAAGAGGATAAAAAAAAACTTTCTGAAGATTCATGGCAAAATTTCAAATAATTTTTTATTTTGAAAAATGAATTCTAAGAGAAAATTAAAAAATATATCAAAACATTTTTAACTATTTCCTTACGTTAGTACGTTTCCTTATGATAAATTTCAACAAAGTATTGTTCAGTAATAACTTAATAAGTGTGAAAATCACTTTCATATTTCATACTTCCCCCTATTTCCTTCTTTTCCCTCTTTTCAATAAATACTTCTCCCCTTTTTCAAGAATTACTTTTACCCCTTTTTTCAATAATTACTTTTCCCCCTTTTTAAATTATTACTTTTTCCCCTTTTTCAATAATTTCTTTTTCCCTGTTTTCAAGAACCTTCCCCTTTCTTCTAATTTTTTTGCTTAAATGACCTTTTTTGGTTGAAAAGTCTATTATTGTATTTTTGTTTCAGAATCCATCTACTAACCATTTTGTTCAAAATGCATTCAATTTTAGCTGTATATTAATTATTGTAACTAAAAATGAGATTATTACATTTCCGGTTGAAAATTTATCTCTCTTAGTTAAAAAATTCAATTGTTGGTTGAAAAATGATGTATTTTGCTGAAAATTGATGTATTTTTATGAAAATTCGTCTTTTTAGGTAGAAAAAGAATCTTCTTGGTTGAAAATTAAGAGTTTTGGTTGAAAATTCAACTACTTGGTTGAACTCTTTTTAGAAAATTAATTTTTGTGGTGTAAGATTAATCATTTGAGTTAAAAAGTAATCTATTTAGTTAAAATGTAATTATTTTGTGGAAAATTAGTTTTTTTTTTTAATTAGTTTTTTTTTGTTGATAATGAATATTTCCAACTTAAAATGTAACTATTCCTTTTTTGGTTGTTAATATTATTTTAAATGAATAAGTGATATTTTTGATTGTAAATTAATCTTTCCTAGTTGAAAATGAGTTGAAAATTTAACTATTTGATTGAAAATTCAACTGTTTTGTAGAAAATTCGTCTTCTTGGTTTGAAAATTCAACTATTTGGTAGGAAATTAAACTATTTTGCTGAAAATTAACTTTTTGAAGAAAATTCATATTTTTTGTTGAAAATTTAACTATTTTGTTCGAAATCTCAAATATTTGATTCAGAATTAAACTATTTCAAAATGTAACTATTTAGTAGAAAATTACCTTTTTTTGACAAATCATATTTTGGGGTTGAAAATGCTTTGTAGATAATTCGTCTGTTCGGTTTCAAAATTCAACCTTTTTTTTGAAAATTCATTCTTTAAAGATTGACTTCTTTGGTTGAAAATTAAACCACTTTGCTTAAAATTCGTTTCTGTTTGGTTTACAATCAATTTTTCAATCCAAAAACTTAACTAATTCTTTTTAGTTTGAAAATTTATTATTTAGGTATATAGAAGTAAACTATTTAGTAGAAAATTCATGTCTTTCTTGGGAGTAAATTTTGTTGAAAATTTATCTCTTTGGTTGAAGATTAAACTATTTTCTTACAAATTCGTTCTTAGTTAGATTAGTAATGGTGTTAAAGCGAAATTCGTTCTTGAAAATCCATCGTTACGGGTTTAAAAGTCGATTTTTTTAGAAAGCAGTCGAATTTCAAAATTAATCTTTGTATGTTGAAAGTTCAACAATTGGGTTAAAATTGAACTATTTTGTTAACAGTTGAATTATATTGTTAAGAGTTCAATTATTTGAAAAAAATCGTCCTTTTCAAACGCAAATTTATCTTTTTTGATAGAAAAGTCATCTCTTTCTTGTTTGAAAATTTGGTGGGCGAAAATTAGTAGACACTCTGATCATGCTTAAAAATATACAACCATTCAGTTTTTTTTCTATAAATTTTTCCCGTTTTAAGGATTTTATAGCCGTCCATCGTACTTTTCTCCGATGAGTGGAAGTGAGGGGAAATAAGAAGAGCGGAAGTAGGGGAAATGAGGAGAGGGGAAGTAGGGGAAATGAGGGGAGGGTCGTATGGGAAAGTGAGGGGGAATGAGTGGACGGGAATTGGGAGATCGAGAAGTAGAGGAAATGAGGGGAAACGAGGGGTAGAAAACTAAAGAAAGGAGGGAAATGAGGGGAGGGATAGTAGGGCAAATAATTAGAAACGAGGTTGAGTAGGGAAGGGGAAGTAAGGGTTGGGGAAGGAAATTAGAGGAAACGGAGTGTTTTCTGGGAAAGCGAGGAGAGGGAGGAGTAGAAGAGAAATAGAGGAAATGAGGGAAAACGAGGGGTAAGAAATTGAAGAAAGGAGGGAAATGAGGGGAGGGAAAGTAGGGCAAATTATTTGAAACGAGGGTGAGTAGGGAAGGGGAAGTAAGGGTTGGGGAAGGAAAGTAGAGGAAATGGACCGTTTTCTGGGAAAGCGAGGAGAGGGAGAAGTAGAGGACAATTAGAGGAAATGAGGGGAAACGAGGGGTAGGAAATTGAAGAAAGGAGGGAAATGAGGGGAGGGAAAGTACGGCAAATTATTTGAAACGAGGGTGAGTAGGGAAGGGGAAGTAAGGGCTGGGGAAGGAAA
>CAKNXH010055292.1:0-40192 GCA_932178445.1 Andricus quercusramuli
ACCGAGGCGACGACCAGGCAATGGCCCCGGACAAACGCGAGAACATCAATTTAAATGGTCGGACCAAATCAGGAGGGAAATCCTTACCTGTTGGAAAAGAAGCTCACCGGCGCGAAGAGGATTCATGAAGAGGTTACATGACCGTTGGGTCAATATGCACCCGGAATATGCTCATATAACGCCTCAGTATTTAATAGATCAGGTGTTCTTTTTGCGAAAAAACGGATATGAAGCTCTTTATCAACAAGAAGAAGATCAACATTTCACCCGCTCCAGCACAACCACCTTTGCAGATAGCCGATAATGCCAACATGAGAAGTAGGAGATCTATCCACCAAGAAGTCTTCCTCAGGATGGACAAACTAGCTGAAGCTAATACTGCTCTCCCCGATTTGCTCCCCGCAGATGTTAATCTCTGGAATCTGAAATGTGTAGTTTGCGAGAAGGCGGTCTCCCTGCTTAGCGACAACAGAACTAACGATGCTTCAGTACGTCTGAGTAAGACTCACGAGCGTATTGCACAGTTTCAATTTAAAATTGAAACGGTGAGAAGGCACTGGACGCAAAAATAATATCTCTTTCCGTCCCGCTTGTTCAATAAAGCGTCATGTGCCGTTAAAAATTCGGCTAGTCGGGAAGAGACTTAAGTCGTCTGGGAGAAAGTATATGGAGATACTTATCAGCTAAATGAAGACGCTCCTGATAAATCACTCTTTCGTAACTTTTGCCAAACGCAAAGGTTACAAGGTCCAGATGAAGAGTGTCCACTAATGACTGCTGAATGAGTGAAGAAAGTTATCGCTAGAACTGAGAACTTTTCAGCGCCAGGGCCAGATAAAATCAACAACTTTTGGTGGAAGAAGATTACTTCTACGCACCAACATCTAGCTCGTATATTTACTACTTCCTACGGAGAACAACCCGTCCCGCAGTGGTTAGTGAAAGGACGCACGGTATTGATCCCTAAGACCGGAGATTTTTCAAGTCCAAAGAAGTACAGGCCCATAGCTTGTTTGAACACCAGCTACAAGCTATTCTCTGGCATCCTTAAAGAGAGGATATTAACCTCTATCGAGCCGGTATGGAGTGCAATAGTTGAACAACGTGGATGCAAGAGAGGGCTGGCAGGCTGCAGGGAGAACCTGTTAATAGACAGGTGTATTACTCAGGACTCGATCAGGTATCGACGCAATCTGTCCATGGCTTGGATTGACTACCGTAAGGCATTCGATAACACGAACCATGAGCTACTAATAAGGCTCATTGAGTGCCTGGAGGTGCATCCAAAAATAATGAGATGCATAAAAGAGCGTATGCTCTTGTGGCGGACAAGATTTGTCATAACATATGATAAAAGTCAAGTGACTAGAAGCTTTATCACATATAAGAGGGGGGTCTTTCAATGAGACTCTCTAAGTCCGATATTTTTCTGCGTCTCCCTTTCGCCTCTATAATGCTCCGAGGCAAAAGCTCTGGATACCTATGTGGCCCGCCAATCAGAAGAGAACATAAAGTCAACCACCTTTTATACATGGACGACCTTAAACTCTTTGCTTTCTCGAAGCAGGACCTTAACATCCTTGTAGAGGCGGTAAATAGGTACTCTAAAGAGATTGGCATGAGCTTCAGATAGGCCACGTGCTCCTGCGTCCATCTACACCAAGGAAGACTAGAAACTACATCATCGCATGACGATCAGGATGTTCAACTCATAGGCGGAAATACCATTCAACATCTTGGTATTGTAGAAACATATACATATCTTGGAATACCGCAAACGGAAACCCAAAATGTGAGTGTCTTCATAACGGCCCTTGGAAAAAGGTATCGCCAAATTCTCAGAAAAATTTGGGCTTCCGAATTATCTGGAAAGAATGAGATCCAGGCGACCTATATGCTGGCCGTTCCTATACTGCTCTACACGTTTGGTGCAGTAAAACGGAACGTTGACGAGTTGAAGCAACTTGACCGAAGCACAAGCAAGATAATGACAATCCATGGAAGTCTTCATCCTTGATCTTCCGTACCTCGAATATATCTCCCTCGAGATAAAGGGGGTAGAGGCTTGCTAAGCTTACAGTGTCTTCATCGAATAACGGTTCTCGCAACAGCCTGCTCAGTTCTAAATAGCACAGATTCCCTTATGCCGCAGATAAAGCTGCAGAGGAGCTTGGCCTCCCATTCGACTCCAGCGACACTACACATGGCCTAGCATCACTAACACATCTGGTGCTCAACAGTCGTATACAGGAAGCAGAACATACGTTTCTACTAAGAGAACATGCTGACATGCCCCTTCATGGTAAATTCTACGGCATCATACGTAGAGAAGAGCTCTCGGTGGGTCTGCCCAAAATGTTTCTCAGGTCTGGCGGATTGAGATCGGAGACTGAGGGATTTCTTTTTGCCTGTCAAAACGGCGCTATAGACACCTTAGTTTACCGCGAGCGCATAATGAATGTACCTGTAAGCGATACCATCTGCCGAGCGTGCAAGCAAGAGCCAGCAACACTTGGTCATGTTCTCAGTGGATGCTTAAAATATGCACGCTACGGGTACATATAGAGACACAATGCGGCTCTAAAAGTGTTATATAACCATCTTAGGCACTTCTATGGTGTTATCTATTGCCCGTCTTGACATGCGCCCAAGGGGAACCAAGGGGAACCAGTAGTTCTCATATTTGGTTGTCTTGGAGGTATGTAAGCTTCAGTTATTAGCCAACTCAACAAGATTTCGGCTTGCCAGCGTCAGGCTCATTCCATCGTGAACCGTATGCAAAAGGCTGTTCTTCTGGGATCACTTCATCTGGTCCGTCAAGACTGTTCCTCATAACATTTAAAAAAAAAATTGTTAGCTCTAAAAAAGTTTCCAGAGGTGAAACCTTCCTCTTCAAATGTCCTGTCTGCCCCGTAAGGTCATCCGTGGCTAGAGACCTGACTCCAAGGAACAGTGTTGCCCGATGTTATCTCGCGTACATTTCCCGCTCTTGTTTACATTCTAGGACAGAAGGAGCAGAAACGGATGACGTACACGTTCCAGTTGCGTCGGGATTGGTTACTTCAAGGAACCATGATCGTAGCTTCCGGAGCCTACAACTTCTCAAATAATAATGCATCATTAAATGCACTTGATTGCAACCCAGTCCGTGAATGATGGGGTAAAAAACAGGCTTTGCTCAATATTTCAAGGTACTCGCTCGCATCAGATCACTTGATTGCATTAAAATAATGCGTCCATGACTGATAATATATACCGGGACAGCCCCTTGCATACTATTCAATAAAATCCAAGTCTAACAAAAAATGGCTTCGAAATATTGGGCTGTACCCATCTTAAGCCTGAGTGATTAATGTAACGAATTACAGAATTGGCAATTACAAAAATTTCTTGAAAATGCACATCTGGCGGGCTTGTCTTTATATGGACAATCCGTCTGCAGGTACATCTTAGACCTTCACAACAGTGCCATCTGACACGCGAACTATTGGGTATCTTGAATTCATTGGAGGAATTTTAATGAAAAAGAGCAGTGAATATCAATGTATTGTAATAAAAAATGTTGTAATATAATCACAAGGAGAAATATCTATAAGAAAGTTACCTATAAAGCTTTACCACATACATACAAAACATACTGACATATTACGGAACTTTATGTCACATTAATCCATATTTAAATCGTAAAGGGCTAGCATGTATTTCGGAAAATGATATCATACTAGCCCTTGCGCTAAACTTTATCGATAAGTCTCACATAATATTTGATAATACTAGACAGTGCCTCAGGCGCGGATCCAGAGAAGGGCTTCAAGGGCCTCAAGGGGGAGGTTAATAATAATTTTAATAGTATATTATGCGCCGAGGTGCATAATGAGGGTCTTTACGCGACAAGCGGCAATGCTCGCAGGACGATCGAAGCCGAGGCAAAGCCGAGGCGAGATAAGTCCTGCGACCATTGTAAGCGAGTTGCGTGAAGTCCCGAATTCTGCTCATTGGCGCATATATTATTTTATATGTTGACGGTGCATTCACAAGTTTTGCTGCGAAAGCGCACAGTATCGTAATGTTGTACATTACGATACAGCGGAGTGTAATGTGAAGAGTGATCTTCCGCTGTATCGTAATGTACAACATTACGATACTCCACGCTGTCGCATAAAAACGCGTTAATGCACCGGAGTCACATAAAGTTATTTATTCGCTTTGAATGCTTATTATAAATTATATAAGTATATTAATCACGAAACTTATAAACATAATTAACAAATGTATAAATAGAAACTTTGTTTGTAAATTTACAAGGTGTGTCTTGCATTTCATGGTATAATCGTTATTCAACAAGTATAAAATATTCATAAAATATTTAAAGTCAAGCATAAACTATCAAAAGATTATTTTTAAACAACAAAATTTAGGCGTCTATTTCCACTCCTTGCGATATTCATATTCCCGGTTCAAATCCGGGCTGAGGCAGATTTTTTCTTGCTCTTAAAAAATTATTTGTGTTAAGTAATCGTCTTAACAAATCAAAAGTTGTATTCATTATAATTGTATTCTATTATTATCAATGCTCTAAATTGAAGAATCAATCAGAAAATTTATAAATTTTCAAAATTATATCAATTTACGCAATTTTAAGTTAGAAACATTAAAAATTGAAAGATTACAATTTTTTTAAAATTGAAAACCTTTTAAATTAGAAGTTAAATTATTTTGATTTCGAATCGTTATAAATGATTAATTATTGAAATTTTATTTATACATCAAAATTTGTTTTGAAATCTTTTAAAATATTCTCTTAAAAATATATTTTTTACTAAAAAATCAATTTTCTACAAATTTATAACTGTTCAATTTTTATTTATCCATCAAAATTTGCGTCCGTTTTGAAATATTCTTAAATATTCTGTTGAAATTAATTTTTCAATATAAAAATCAATCGAAATTTTCCCGCGAATCTTAAGACGATATTTATATTACCTTAAAACCTTTCAAAATCCTTAAAAGCTTAAAAATGTTATTTAAAAACTTTTAAATATCTCCTCAACTTCCGAAAAGCAAGGCGGAAGAGAGGTAAGGAGGATAGGGGAGGGAAGGGAGGAGAAAAAAGTTAAAATAGCTTTCTGGAATGTGTCAGGCTTGAAGAACAAGAATGAAGGTTTCTGGCGGGAGTTAGAAAAGAGGGATGTGATTATGATGAGTGAAACCTGGGCGGATGAGAAGGATTGGAAGGGGATGAAAAGGTTGTTACCTAAAGGGTATGTGTGGACAATGCAAGAAGCAAGAAAGGAACACGTTAAAGGTAGAGGAATGGGTGGCATGGTATCAGGGGTGAGAAAAGAATTGGCAGTAAAAGGGAAAACAGAGGAGGACAGGGAAGAAAAGGAGGGAACAATGGTAAGAAGGATTATAATAGGGAAAGTCAAAATAGCGGTAGTTTGTGTATATAGAAGAAGAGGGGAAGAGGAAGGTTGGAGAGTAATAAGGAGGTGGATGGAGGAAAAGAAGGAAGAATTGGTTTTGATAGGAGGTGACTTAAATGCCTGGACTGGCGAGCAAGGGGGAGGGACTTGGGATGAAGAAAAGGAGGCATATATAAGGAGCTCCAAACATAGGGAGATAGACCGGGAGGGGAGGAGGCTATTAGACATAATAGGAGAAACCTGATGGTTTATATGTAATGGCAACATGAAAGGAGATGAGAAAGGAGAGATTACATTTATAGGTAAGGGAGAAACAATAATAGACTACATCCTGGCGGTAGAAAGAATGAGTAATATGATATGCAGTATGAATGTAGGGAATGAGATAGGGTCGGAACACTTCCCAGTAATAGCTACACTGAAAGGTGGCGTCCATAAGCGTGGCAGAGGGAGAAAGGAAAGAGGGGGGGAAAGGAACACGAAAATGGGAGTCTGGGGGGTAGATAAATTAAAAGTGTTTGAACAGAAGATGGAAAAGGAGAATGTTAGATATGAAAAGGAGGAGGGTGTAGACTCGTTAATTAAAAGGTTGAAAGGGTCGATTGAGAAGGTGAAGGATGAGATAGGTACAAAAGAAGGAAGAGAAGAGGGAAAGAGAGGCTGGTGGGACGAGGAATGCAGGGAGAGTAAGGAGAGAATGAAAGAGTCTGTAAGAAAATGGAGGAAAGGAGAAATAGAGAAGGCGGAGTACAACAGGAGAAAAAGAGAACATGAGAAGATGCTGGAAGGGAAAAAGCAAAGGGGAAAGGAGAAATACAAGGAATAAGTGGAAAAAGCAATCAAAGAAGGTAGGGTCTGGGATGTGATAAACAGGGAAAGAGGAGGAAGGAAGGGCGTGAATGAAGAAATAGAAATGGATGAATGGACGGATTATTCTAAGGGTCTGCTAGGGGGAGAACAAAATAGGATCAAAGGGGAAAATAGAAAGACAGTCCAGGGAGAAATGGAGGAAGCGAACGAAATAACAAGAGAAGAAGTGAATGAGGCGATAGATAGACTGAAAAGAAACAAGGCCACAGGAGAGGATGGTATGGAGAACGAAGTGATAAAGTATGGAGGAGAAGGGATTAGGGAAGTGATGTGGAGGATATGCAACAAGGTCTGGAAAGGAGAAGGGTGGCCGGAGGAGTGAATGACAGGGCTGGTAGTTCCGCTTGTTAAGAAAGGGGAGGGTAAGAAGGTAGAAGAGTACAGAGGAATCACTGTCATGCAAGGGGGCTATAAAATATACACAGAAATTCTAAGAAAAAGGTTAGAGAATCAGATAGAAGAGAAGCAAAGTATCCCACACAAGCAGACGGGATTTAGAAAAGGGATGGGGACAATAGACAATATTTACGTACTCAACAACTGGTTAACAGAAACTTAGGGAGAAAAAGAGGGAAATTAGTCGCTTTGTTTGTAGATTTCAAAGCAGCTTTTGACTCAGTGAATAGAAAAGTGCTATGGCAGGCAATGAAAGAGAGGGGAATAGAAGAAGGGTTGGTGGAGAGGATAAAGGAAATTTTTACTGAAACCAGGATTAGGGTGAAGACCGCGGGGAAAAAGGGGAGGTTTTCTGGACAGGAAGAGGTCTAAGGCAAGGGTGCCCGTTGAGTCCACTACTTTTTAATTTGCTGCTGGCAGACCTAGAGGAGAAGCTGAAGGAGAAAGGGAAAGGGGGGACGATACTGGTTAATAGCAAACTATACTCACTAGCATACGCGGACGACGTAGTTCTAATAGCAGACGATGAGAAGGGGATGAACCTAATGATAAGAATTTTCGAAGAGTACGTGGGAACAAAAGAACTGACGGTGAACGTAGGGAAAACCAAGGTGATGTGCTTCAGAAATAGAAAGACCAAAATAGGTTACGTTTGGAAGATGAACGGACAAACAGTGGAAAGTGTGGAGGAGTTCTGTTACCTAGGTTTTTGGTTTGAGTCAGGAGGGGGAAACGATTTGCAGGTGAGGAAAAGAATCGAAAGTGCGAGTAAAGTAATGGGCCAAGTATGGGGTATAGGAAAGAGAAGGTTCAAGGACGATTGGAGAATGAGGGTTTGGTTGTTTGATGCGTTGGTTTGGGCGGTGTTGTGTTATGGAGTGGAGGTTTGGGGATGGAAGGAACATAGGAAAGTGGAAAGCATGCATGAGAGATTTCTGAGATGGGTAATAGGAGTTAGTTGGAGTTGCCCAGGATACATGATAAGGGAAGAACTAGGAAGGGAAAAAATGGTAACTAGACAAATTAAGAGAGCCTGGAGGTTTGAAGAGAAGCTGAAAAGGGGGGAGGGGAGTAGAATAGCGCAAGTATGCTTGGACGAAGTTCGGAACAAGGAGACGAGAGGCAATTGGGGAAATTCAAAATGGGAGGAAGAAAGGAAAAAAAGGAGGAGTGTTTGTGATATACAGGAACGGGTTCTGGATTGGCAGAACATAGAATTAGAGCTATTAGTAAGACAAGGAGAAGAGAGATGGAGAAAGATTATGGATTCGAAGTACAATAGATGGTATATGATGGTCAAAGGGGTGACGGAACCAGAATATTTGCAAAAGATGAAAAAGGAAGACAAGTGGAATAGGGTGATGCGGTTTAGAATGGGAGAAGGAGTGAGAGCTTGTAGATATTGGTTTGATGAAGAGGACAATCGGTGCAGAGTATGTGGGTACGAAGTGGAGTCATGGGCACATGTGTTAGAGAGGTGTACAGGAGAGGAAGATGGACAGTTGAGTGTGGATGAATGTGTCAGATGGATTTTGGATGGTAATGGACAGGGAGTGATGTGGATGAAAAAACTGGAAGAAATAAGAGAAAGCAAGAGAGCAGGGCAGAGCCAAACGGGTAATCCTGTGTAGAGGAAAGTAGCTTGTGAAAATTTAAAATGTTTAAATCGGTGAAAATGCATTTGATGGTAAAAGAAAACGGAAGCCCGGGAAGATCGCTCATTGTCTGTAGTCTAAGTGTAGTACTAATATGATTGTTATTATGTAAGGCGTTGGATTAGAAAATAAGTAGCGGTTAAGGTAGACTAAGGATGAAATGTAAACATATGTACAGGGAGCGGAGGCCCTCGAACCCGTAAAAGGGAGAGTTCAAATATACATACATACATACATACATACAAATATCTCCTCAACTTACTCGAATTTTTTCTAAATGAATACATTTTTATTTATTATTTACACATCAATATTCAACATTTTCACTTGCAAATAAAATTTTCTTTTAAATTATTAAGAATTAAAATTAACATTGTAAGGTTCAAGGCTTAAGTTTAGCTCTCCGAAATTTCAACGATTCAAGGCTTTCTGTTCCAAACACTACAGTTTCAAATTGTTTAGTTTTGAATATTTAATTTATGGTGATAAAATTATTACTAATTAATTAATTTATTATTATTACAATTATTAATTTATTATTTCATTTATCTATTTTTATTTATTGTTCATTTAAAGCAAACAGTCAAACATTGCTGACTATTAAAAACTTTTACTTTTTCTTAATTAGAAATATTCAAATTGAACTCGTTAAAAATGGTATATTTAAATTGAAACAACAGATAGTTTATAAAGTTTCAATCGGAAGTTTACATTTGATTAACTATTAAGGCTTTCGAATTGAAACAGTTCAATTGTTAACGTCAAAATCTGTACATTGTTTTATTTTATCAGATTCAGAATCGCCCTATAAAATCAATCAATTATTTTTCATTTGCGAATATACGAACTACAGTCTAATTTTTTAAATCATGATTTAATTTATATTTTAACAGATAAAAATTCAACTAATTATTTTAAAAACTGTTGAAATCAAACTGCGAGTTTTTAATTCCTTCTAATTGCAAGTTGGCTACTAAACATCTCCTCTCCTTCCCTAAACCCTAACAACGGTTTCAGATGTTTAGCAGTCAAGTTGCAAAAATTTAACCTAAACCAAAAATCCAAATTCAAACCAAAAAAAAAGGTAGGCAGGAAATTTCAAAAATTTGATTTCGACTATGCTGGATAGATCATTTTTTGGCTCCGTATACTTTTTTGTGGTTGTGTAATCCATGCACGTACATTAAAAAATAATTTTAATATAATTTAAATGTGTTTCGAGACAGATTTCATATGAAATCGGTCAAAATATGTTTCTGTTAAACAGATTAATAAAAAAATGTTCACATAATTTACCCAAATTCTTTTTTTTTCACCTGTAATTTATAAATGTGATACGCTTCTATTAAATTTTTCTGAGTCGATTAAAAGGACTAGCTTTTGCGTCTTCAAAGTGACATTATTCTCTTTCTTTCTATTCTTTCGTTTGCATTCCTGCAATCTCTAATTCTATATAGGTTTTGCTTTTTTTGTCTACTCGATGGTGGAACTTTCGAAGGAGGAAAATTCACGTATTAATGAGAATTCAGATTCTGATTTTTTTTTAATTCTTTTCTTCTTACCGGGATGTCCCCTTTATTTGAATTACACAAAATTCTATTAAATTCTGTAGAAATACATTCAATACACAATACTTTCCCTAATTCTTTCTGAATTTTTAAAAACTTTGAAGCAATGAGAACAAACATTGAATTCTTTGGAATGTAATTTTGCAGGTTTCACCTGCAAATTACTTTGTTTTTTTTGTATTTTTAATAATTTGTACACAGCTCCTCCGCTCTTGGAGGAAATCTCCTCGAGAAAACGAGGCTTGATCGAGGGCCCACTGATTTTATTTTCGTTTATATTTTTATTTATTTATTTTTTGTTTATTTTTTTGAAATGTTTTACCATTTCTTTTCTTTTCATTGTACACACTCCCATGGACTTTTCATAAGGAGAAAGAGTGAGATTCACTCTTGCTAATTTTTCTGGGTTTTTGTTTTTCTTTTTGTTTACGTCATTTACCGAGTTTTGAGGACAAGAGAGGGATGGAGGAAGGAGTGATTTCGACTGGAGCATCAACCAACATCAAGGACCAGCGGTACGAACTGCAAGGATGTAAGGCGGGTTGAAGTCGCACAGGCACAGGCACAGCCGATGGCTGTTCACCGGGGGTGGAATGTGGATGTGAGTCCAGCATTCCAAATCCTGTACCTGGTGCGATTCAAATCTCACCGCCAAGGATTCGTCACAGCACCACTATCACCATCTTTTGGGCATTACGGTCCCGAGATCTCCCTCCATCCGCCATGACACTGCGCCAGCGTAGAAGACACATCTCGTCCCTCTACTCGGAGATTAACTTTAAAATCTTTTATAAAAATTATGTTAAAGTGTCAGCCAGACGAGGCCGAATTTCTTTTGGCATGAATTTTGTTTTGTTTTGTGTACAAATTGTTGACTCTTTCTCTTTCACTGATTTGAGTCATGAGATTATATATATATATATATATATATATATATATATATATATATATATTAAACAATTGTTTTGAGAGGTTTTCCTCACATACACTATAATAAATTTAAATATAATTTAGAGTGAAATATTTAATTTCGTGTATTATTTAATTAATGACCTCTCAGATTTATTTTCCGTAGTCGAGATTTTTAGGTACTCACGCCACTCCACCGTGATGATGGGCTAGGGCTTTATGGAGTTATTTGACAGGTTAAGTTTCAATTATTAACTGTGAAAATGTTTACTCATTTAAAAGGCTAACTTTCTTCCAGGGTGGCAAAATAACTTTTGCTTGGTGCCATTTGAATTAAATTAAAAGTCCTAGTGGGAAACAATTTAAAACTTGAAATTTATGTACTTTTAAATTTATAATAAAATGAGGGAAATGAGAATCTTCGTTTTAGGAATTTAAAAAGATTTAAGCTTGCTTTTTATAACTATAAATTAGGAACTGGCTTTGATAGACATTTTCAATCGTCTTTTCCCTAAGTTTTTCCAGTAGTTTTTCGACTGGAGAATCCAAAAAAGCGTGTTCTTTCTTGAAGGAAAAAGTTTACGAACTTCTGGAAAAGTGTGAAGTGTTTAAAATTTATTATTTTGTATTTTATAAGGGAAAATAAGGAACTAGCTTTGACAGACAGCATCAACCGTCTTTTTCTCAAGTTTTTACATTCTCATCTAGAGAAGGTATTAGATTTGTGTAAAATTGACCCCCCGCGCCCCCCGGTTTTCGCCAAATGTCCACGTTTTGAGGCCACGTTTTGAGTATGTATGTATGTATGTATGTGTATATGTATGTAGATGACATTTTTTGATAAAATGAAAATTTTCAGAGTTACAGTATTTTCAAAATCCAAAAACATAAACGAAAATTAACATTTTCAGCCAAACAACGGACGATAAGAAAAAAAGTCAAGACAAGAAAAATGTTTCTTTTTGCACGCCCTACAAGATTATCATAACGACTTTTTGGATTTCCTTGAAAAATCAAAATTTCACATTTTTATTGCACAAAAAATAATTGAAAATCCAAAAATTCAATTTTACGGCCAAACTATGCAAGATACGACAAATAATCATTGAACGAAGTTTGTGCGTAAAAAAAAAAAAAAAGAGTTATTGGCTCGTCGTTTAGAGGTAGGCCGGGAATTAGCAGATCGAAACATGGGAATTCCTACCTAATGCAACGCTTCTGAGGGCTGGGGACCTTCTCAGCATAAAACGTCAACCAATTGCGTCTCTCTCGACAGTGGCGCAACTCCGTTTAAAAAATTTGTGTTCAGAGGGTAGCCTAGTCATTTACGGTTCATTCCTCTGTTAAACATTTTTTTCTTCGACTTCAAACTTTGGGGGCCCCCTAGCTTGCGGGGCCCGTGTTCCCGGAACACTTGGAACACCGATTGTTACGCCACTGTCTCTCGATTCCCATTCCTTGCCCCCCCCCCCCAACCCCCCGTAATCTTAAGGTAAGAGAACTACGAGAAACTATGCACGTAAGGAAATTAGATATTCCATGTGTATCAGAGACAAAGAAAAAGGATTGTGAAAGTAGGAACATAGAAAGGGGTGTCAAAAGGCGGTTTTAAAATATGGTTAGGAGTAGATGGTGAATCACATTGTAATCAAGGCGTCGCGTCGGTTAGATTATGAATAAAGAAGCAAAACAGTATATCAAAGATCAAGGAGATATCGCCCAGATTGCCGTGGGTTAGAATGAAGGTGGGAATCAGGAGATTATTTATCAAAGCGTGCTACGCCCCAGTTGAAAGGAAAATCAACGCAATCGGCATGAAACCTCTGCGCATAATATGCGGAAAAACACTGATGGACAAAGTCCGAAACGAGACAATCCTCAAAGAATGTGGTACAGGAGAGACACTAGTTGACATATGGGAAAGAAATCAGTTAAGATGGTTCGGACATCTTGAAAGAATGGAAGATGAACGACTGACCAAACAAGTGTATAAAGGTAAAGTAAATGTCAGCTTGCTCAAAGGTAGGCCGCCCAAAAAATTGTTAGAATGTGCGAATGAGACCTCAATCCGAAGAGACAAAAGAAGCCATATAAACACGAGAGCTTGCATGAAAAAATGTATGGACGTGAAGGAAGCTATAGAATTATGCCAGGACAGAAAAGTGTGGCGACAAATAGTTTGTAAACAAAGTGACAATAGAGTGAATGACGCCCGAAACAAAAGACCTTGGACACTAGTGGGCTCAAGTGGGGAACCACACATAACAATTTTGTGAGGCTCTTCACTTGGGGTGATCGCTAGAGAGATTGATCGGCCACATGGGTCGGAGCAGTGTTGCGGGACGAACATGTTATTTAAATAAATAACACGAAAATTCTACACCAATCTAACAAATCTATACCTCCTTCCCCACATTACTATTTTCTAACCGAGCTAGTCACGTCTACCCCGAAAGGGAAATGTCCTAATGGTATGATGATAATTAATGCTCATGGTACTTGAAAATTCGAACAGTTCATTCTTTTTTTACATTTTCATCCAGAGAAGGTATTAGATTTGTTCCAAAAACAACTTAGATACTTTTTTTCGCCCCTTTTCAGATAGTTAAAAGAAATCATTCTGATTGTATGATTAATTAGAAAGATAGGTAAATGTACGCTGAAGTGAAGGAATTTCCTTCTTCATTTTAGATCAAATACAAATTTAGTCATTTTTATCTGAAAAACATAGAACATAACATATTCCATTAAACGATGAACAGAACGAGGGTGGAGCGCAAGGTTTACATCATTTTTAAACTAAATATCGAGCGCGAAGCGCGAGTGTCTTGATGAGAATGTGTTCCTTAAGGTCGATAGAACCTTAAGTAAATTAGTTCCTCTTTCTATGTAAAACCTACATAATTAAACCAATAGCAGGTCATAACGATGAAGCTAACTAAGAGAGTATCAGCCCGCTTAGCGCGCAATAGCGAGCACACAAACTGCGAAAACCCAGAGGGACCGAGCTTAGAGCGTCAGGCAAATGTGTCCGAGCGCGTAGCGCGAGGTAAATATATTATCGAGCGCGAAGCGCGAGATGAATGCCTAATCGAGCGCGAAGCGCGAGATACAACAGGTGCGCGCCCTAGGCGCGCACAAACTTGCGATCCGCGCGCGTGGCGCGCGATGAGATTGTGCCCGCGAGGCGGGCAGATTTTTTCAGTAGTCTTTCGACTGGAAGATCCAAACAAGTGTGTTCTTTTTTCACGGAAGAAGTTTACGACCTTTTAGAAAAGTGTGCAATGTTTAGAATATACCATCTTGGATTTTATAAGCGAAAGTAAGGAACTTCTTTTGACAGATATTATAAATCACCTTTTTGTCAAGTTTCTTCAGTAGTTTTTCGTATGTATTGTCCATTCAAGGGAGTCTGGTTCTGACGGGAGGAACTAACGAGCTTTGAAAAAATTAAGTATTTAAAATTTACAATCTGTCTTTATGTAACCGAAAATAAGTAACTGGCTTCGATAGACATTCTCAATCATCTTTTTCCCAAGTATTTTTAGTAGCTTTTTGACTGCAGAATCCAAACGAGCGTGTCATTTTTTTACGGGAGAGGTTTACAAGCTTCTAGAAAAGTGCGAATTGTTTAAAATTTACTATCTTGGTTTTTTTAAGCGAAAATAAGGAACCTAGTTTTGACAGACATCAGCAATCATTGAAAAGGTCTATCAAAGCTAGTTCCTTATTTTCGGTTCTAAAAGCAAGATTGTGAATTTCAAATAATGAATTATTTCCTTAAAGCTTGTAGGCGCTTCACGTCAAAACCGGACTCTCTTGATTGGATATCCTAGACGAAAAAATATCATAAAAAACTTGCAAAAACGACGTTCTAAATGGGTCATCGGATTTAGTTCATTATTTCTTGGTCGAAAACAAATTCCCTTGTCTATCAATACTAATTCCTTATTTTCGGTTATTTAAACCAAGATTGTAACTCTCCAATACTTATAAATTTTAAAAGCTTCTGAAATTCCGCCGTCAAAAGCAGACTCTCTTCGTTGGATTCTTCCGATGAAATACTACCTAAAAAGACTTGAGAAACCGATTTTCTAAACAGTAGTTCATTATTTCCGCGAATATTAGAAAGTTTCATGACTATTCAATACCTAAAAATTTAATTGAAGTTAGTGAATGTCCCCAATCAAAACTAGACTCCCTCGTTCCGATTTTGTATTCCAAAAACATCCCAAAAATCTAGGGTAACAGACTTTTCAAAAAGGCGATTTAATGTAATGTTCTTTCTCAGAAAATGATTAAGTTGTATGACTTGTAAATAGAGACATTTTGCTAATTCACGATAGTGGCTACGCCGAAACTGGACCCGTTTCATTCCTTTCTTATTTAAAATATGTACTACTCAGAATCAGATTGAAACGGTTACAATTCAAAGTATTCAAAAACATTTAGGAAGATTCAAACATTTAAAAATTTCAAAGAGAATTAAAAAAAATTCGAGAGCATGCAGGGGGTACGTCATCGTTTTTTTTAAAGATCACAAACCCCTTTATACAACCCCTATTATCTAGCTTCGAGATAAACAATTAACTATTTAGTTTTTTAATTAATAGAAGATTCCGATTCGCTTCTAAACAAAAAATGCTGAACAGATATACGCATTGATCTACGGGGGTGTACCAGCAATTTTTGAGAAGTTCTTGAACACCTATTTTCCAGCTTCTACGAGATATGAACTGCAGAAGGTTTTTCAAAGACTGAAACATTCCGAGTCCTTCTAGTGGAAAGAAATGCACAAAAGAGACAGTTATCAATCTAAAAGGGTGGTTCAACAATTTTTCCAAATTTCTCCCACCCCTTGAAATCCCCACTATTCTTCAAGGTGAACGTGGAATTTCTCCCCTTTTCTTCTAATCATAAAATCTTTCAGAGTCTTGTGCATTTGTTGTCTTATTGTACTCCGAAAGATCTTTGTGTTTAAAAATCTAGGAAGTTGATTCTCCGCTCACCCTGGGATATCGTACTGCTCTCAAGGATTAGGAACTGTTTTGAAAAATTGTTGGATTATTTTCGTATAAAAATGGGCATTTTTACGACATCCCGAGTGGGCATAATTGACAAAGAACGTTTTTATAACGTACTACAAACGTTTTTGGCCGTAAATGGTGCCATAAAAAATTTTGTTGGATCATTACACGATTCTGGAATGTAATTTGGTCTGAACTAGGACGTTTTTAGAATATGTTATTAAAAATTGCAATATTTTACATAATTCAAAAATATTTTGATGACAACTTTATTTATTCAATTTTGAATAAAGTGAACACAAAATATCACAATATAAAAAAATGTGAACGGTATACGATTCACGAAAATTCATTACAATTACCCTAATTCGAAAATCATAATTATTTAGAAGCTCGTTAGAGTCCCCATCGAAAACAAACTACCTTGTTTTGATTCCTCTGTTAAAAACTACCGAAAAAACTTTCGAAAAAGAAGATTAAAAAAGTCTTTCAGTTACAAAAACGAAGATTTTCGGTTACATAAAGCAATATTGTACATTTTAAATACTAACCCATTTTTTTGAGCTCGTAAGTGCCTCCCGTCAATACCAGGCTCCCTTGATTGGACTATGCATATAAAAAACTACTGAAAAAACTCGACAAACAGATGATTGATAATATCTGTCAAAAGAAGTTCCTTACTTTCGCTTATAAAATCCAAGATAATATATTCTAACCATTCCACACTTTTCTGAAAGGTCGTAAACTTTTTATTTCAAGAAAGAACACGCTTGTTTGCATTCTCCAGTCGAAAAACTACTGCAAAAATTTGGTGAAAAGATAATTGAAAATGTCCATCAACGTTAGTTCCTTACTTTCTGTTATAAAAAGCAAGACTTAATGTTTTTAAATTCCAAAGAATTCAATGTTTGTTGACATTGCTTCAAAGCTACAAAAAATTCTTCAAAAGAATTCAGAACTTTTGAGGGGAATTCAACGCAATTCGAGAAAATTCCGCAAAATTCAAGTAACGATTACATCTTCATTCAGCGGTAGGTAAGCCGTCGAAATAACTTTGACTAATTTGGAAAGAATTAGGAATAGTGCTATGGTTTTAGTAGAATCCTTAAGAATTCAGAGGAATTCGTAGAATTTGCGAGCCCTTCAATTACAAATAATTCAATGTGTATTATCATAGCTTAAAAAGTATTTAAAAATGTTTTGAATAATTCGAAAGTATTTAATGTATTTCTACAGAATTTAATAGAATGGTGTGTAATTCAAATAAAGGGTACATCTTCCTTCAGTCGTATCTATGCCGACTCCCTAACTTGACTAATTGGGAAATAATCAGGAAAAGTGCTATGATTTTATTAGAATTCAGAAAAATTCTGGAGAATTTATAAGATTTATGAGTCTTTCTACATATTCTAAACTGTTGATTGCGTATTTTCATAGTGTAAAAAGAATTAAAAATTCTTTAAATTAATTCTGAAGCGTTGGAAGGTATTCTACAGAATTCTTGACAACCTTGCAAAATTCAAAAGACGAGTACAACATGATTCACTGGTAGCTAGGCCGTCGTCTTAACTTGACTTATTAGGTAAGAATTACGAAAGTTGCGATGGATTTAGTAGAATTCAGCGAATTCAGAGGAATTTAGAGAATTCAAGAATCTTTAAATTTCAAATAATTTAATCTGTATTCTCATAGGTTAAAAAGTATTAAAAAGTCTTTAAATTAATGAAAAACAAATTTTGAAGTGAATTCCACAAAATTCGTGAGAATTCTGCGGAATTTAATTCACAAGCATATCTTCATTCACTTCTAGCTTAACAGTCGACTAACCAGACGAATTGTGAAAGAATTAGAAACACGGCAATGATTGTATCAAACTTCGGAGAATTCTGGAGAATTCAGAGGAATTAAAAGTATTCAAAAGGTTGTGTATGCAAAAGCGGTGCCGGTAAAAAAAAGTTGTCGGTACATGTAAA
Organism: Andricus quercusramuli; assembly: GCA_932178445.1. NCBI lineage: Eukaryota > Metazoa > Arthropoda > Insecta > Hymenoptera > Cynipidae > Andricus > Andricus quercusramuli. Next base: position 17,825 of record CAKNXH010055292.1, read on the forward strand.
AAAATTGTCGATAGAGCTTAAACTGCTTAAACTTAGAAAAGGTTAGGGGTAAAACTAAACTTATTTCTGTGATTGATCACAGAAGACGAATCAGAGAGGTGCAGGGATAGGGCTGTGACCAACATTATTTCTGTGACTAGTCACAGGGGTGCCTTGCGCCTCCAAGAGATGTCGGAAAGGGGTAGGGGTTTGACTATCATTAATTCTGTGTCGAGTCACAGGGCCACCATCCAGCCGCCACGAGCTGTTAGAAGGGGTGAATTTCGTGAATTCCTTGAATTCGGTTAATTCTGTGAATTTCTTGAATTCCGTGCATTCGGTGAATTCCTTGAATTTCATGTACGGTTCAAAAACCAGTAAAAAAATTTGTCGGTACTGGTAATTTTTTTTAAAGGTGCCGACAGTGTGAAACTCACAAATTATTCAAATTTCGTGAATTCCAAGAAATCTTGGAATTCCGTGAATTGTATCAATTTCTTGAATTCCATGAATTCTGTGAATCCCATGAATTCCATGAATTTCGTGAATTCTGTGAATTCCATGAATTCCGTGAATTCCATAAATTCCATGTGTTCTGCGAATTTCATGAATTCCACGAATTCTTTGAATTTCGTTAATTCCGAGAATTCTTGAAATTCCGTGAATTCCCTGAATTTCGTGAATTTCGTCAACTCCTTTAATTCCATGAATTCCGTCAATTCTTTGAATTCCATGAACTCCTTGAGTTCCATGAATTCGTTAAGTTCCATAAATTCCATAAATTTCTTGAATTCCATAAATTCCTTGAATTCCTTGAATTTCATTCACGGTTCAAAAACCGGTACCGACCATTTTTTTTACCCGTAGCAACAGATTATACACTTCTTATATAAAAGTCTTGAATTTTCAAATAATTCAATCTATTCAAAAGTGTTCAGGGTAATTCAAAAATGTTAAAGTAATTATTTCTACAGAACTAGAAGGAATTCTGCGAAATGCTCAGAATTCAGGAGGATTCTACAGATTTCAAACAACGCGTGCATTTTAATTTAATCGCCGAGCAATGTTTTCTAATTTGGTTGCCACGAAAAAGATACTATTTAATTTTCGAATCTCGTTTAAGTGTGAAGTTGCACCAAAGAGTCAAAACCTCCTATGAAAATAAACGGACCGGAAATTATAGTTTCTGAACTTGTATTCTCACACACTCTTAGCGATGGCACATGGACTCTCGCCTATCTAACGCATTTTTCTGATTGGCTAATCTTTAATTGCTAATTACTCGGTAATTATGCATTCAATCAAATTTTTTTATTGACTATTTTCTATTCAGTTTTTCACAAGGAATCAGAAAATACAAATATGTATTTTGAATACACGGGCACCCTTTATAGTATATAGGATATATATATATATATATAATTTTTAAAAAACTTAAACAACCACCGCAGGGTACCACTAAGAGCAACTACCATCTAAAAAGAAAATGTAAATAGCCCCCAGTAGAACCGCGGTAAAATACACCTATAGCCACGTCTCACATCCGTGAGATGGGTGGTCACAGGGCACGACGAAATCACAACGACAGGCCGGCGAAAACCTCGTGTGTCTTGAGGACACGAAGCGACCCAAGGATGACAGCTTTCTGCATCCATCTCGCAAGTGCCTTGGCATATTTTTGGCATGCGGGTATGGCTTCAAGGTTACGAACCAGTGATAATTTAGCACCTCCGAGAGCACTTATCACAAGGACAATTACTCGTACCGAATATTTTGGGTACAGTCGTTGCAGCTCTCTTTTAAGGTCTTGATACCTCTCCTCTTTTTCTTTCTCCTTTGCAGTGATGTTGTATTCGGACGGAGCCGAGAATTCGATCACGAATATCGTTCGTTTCTCGAAGTCTTGGAGAACAATGTCAGGCCTCAAGTGCGCAACGGAGACTGCTGCCCGAAAATCGTAGTTCCAGAAAATCTGGCACTTCTCGTTTCGGACAATTGACTCTATATCTCTTGGAGCGTTCGGCAGGGCAGGGTCGCGACCAACACCGTAAGAGCGACAAAGGTGGTAATAAAGTACTCTTAGGGCCGCATTATGTCTATAGATATACGTTGTTCCTGCGTGGGTCGGACACCCCGATAGTATGTGTTCTAGGTACTCAGCATGTGCATAAGACGCTCTGCACCTATCACTGGGAACTTCTTGACATAAAATGCGGGCGCGGTATGCTAAGGTGGAGATTACACCGTCCTGGCATGCGAAAATGAAGCCCTCTGTACCTGAATTGAGCCCTGATGATTTGAGGAAAGCAAAAGTTTGCTCCTTTGACAAGGACTGTTTTTCTACATTTCTGTGAAAGTTTCCGTGCATATGCTTGTCGAGTAGCTCTTGGTGAAATTTGCTAAACTCTGCTTTCTTTACTTCGGCTTTTAGACGTGAAGCATCTAGATGGAGTAATGCACTTTTCTCACTTCTGATGTTGAAATTCAGGCCAAGGGCCTCGGCAGCTTGCTCCGCGGCTTTGTACAGGAAGTAGCTAATATATATATAGTTAAAAGTTTGTCATAAGGACAACCGCAGGAATGCGCCGGGAGCGGGTGCCAATCTGAAAAATTGCACCCCCTCCCAGCGAAATCGCAGTAAAATTTCAGCTGTAACCACGTCTCACGACCGTGAGATAGGTGGTTACAGTCTGCGACGAATTCAATGCGATGATCCGGCAAAGTCTCGTGCACGCTGAGGATACGGAGTGACCCAAGGACGACCGCCTTCTGCATTTTCCCCGCAAGTGTCTCAGCATTTTCATGACACACAGGGATTCTTTTGAGGCTATTAGCCAGTGAAACTTTAGCACCTCTAGGAGCACCGATGATTAGGACGATTAGCTTAACAGAATATTCCGGCTATATCCGTCGCAACTCCCTTATAAGATCTTTATACCTCTCTTTCTTTTCTCTTTCCTTGGTTGTGGCGTTTTTGTCAGCTGGTGCCGAAAATTCGATAACGAACATGGTTCGTTTCTCGAAGTCAAGGAGAACTATGTCAGGCCTCGAGTGCGCAACAGAAATAATTGTCGAGAATATGATGGTCCAGTATATACGGCACTTCTCATTTTCGACAATTGACTCTATTTCCCTAGGAGCGTTTAGTGGAGCGGTATTTGGACTAATGCCATGGAAAGGAGTGGGATAAGCATGGAGGTATTGATTCATGAGAGGGGGGACAAAAGGGTAGTAGCATGGGTGAAGGGAGTGTTGGGTAAGATGTAGAAGAAGAGAAGGAAGGAGGAAGAGGAATGGAGAAGGAAAGATTGTAAATAGAAGAGGAAGTAAATATAAGTAAGCAGTAAATATAAGGAAACTGTAAATACTGTAAATAGTAGATAAGTTTTAGTTATTACCCGCGGAGGCAGAGTTTGGCAATTTGAGGTAAAGCGAGAGAGTAGGGACATGCGTGCGAGGCGAGGCGTAGCGAGGAAGGCAAGGCGATAAGAGCGAGCGGTATTAGAGATGGAAGTGTAAGCAAGTCAACTTTTTAAGACCAGCAGGCTGAAAAATAAACGTTTATCTATCTAGTATGTGTCCTAGATGCTCGGGGTGTGCTTGACACGCTCTGCAGCTATCATCGGGTATGTCTTGGCTTAAAAATTGGCGACGGTATGCTAGAGTGGAAATGACACTGTCTTGACATGCCAAAATGAAGCCCTTCATGCCCCACTTCAATTCGGGTGATCTCAGGAAAGAAAACGTTAGCTCATACGACATCGACTGATCTTCCACATTTATGTGGAAGATGCCGTGCATCCTCTTGTCGAAGAGCTGTTCGCGGAAGTTTTTTTCCTGTGCTTTCTTAATCCGGGCCTTCAAAAGTGAGTATTCAAGATGGATAAGATTTGATGCATTTTGCTCACCCCTGATATTGAAGTCAAGGCCGAGTGTTCCAGCAGGCTCCTCCGCTGCTTTGTACAGAAACGCCCCTTTTCCCACTTCTTCGTGTTTCCTAACCATTTTAAGAAGGGGGTCTTGTCCGTTTGCGACTATATGTGCTGTACCCAGAATAATCCTGTTGTGAAGAAATTCAAGATTCAGTATTCCGCGACCACCTTGACGGCGTGAGATGCAAAGTCGTGCCACAGAAGACTTAAGGAGCATGTTTTTGTTCATGTGCATAACCTTTCGGGGACCGATATCGAGGGATCTGAGCTCGTCCCTCCTCAATGGAACTACTTCAAATGAATTGAGTACTACTTAGACGGCAAGCATGTTCGTTACAAATACTTTGTTCTTCGCCGACAGTTCGGAAGACCATATCCGTCGGATAAGACGTTTGTATCTGCATCGGAGAGTATCTTTTATAGATGTCACGTCCTGAATGCGACTTTGTCGCACGCCCAGGTATGTATAACTCTCTGCAGCGCAAACTTGCCGTATAGCGCTTCTATCAACGAGATCAGGATCTTCGGGGATGCCATTAATTTTTCCATTCCAATGTTTTGAATTCCAATCTCTTGAGTGTACTCTTTGACAATTTTTGGAGCTAGATGTAGTTTCTCTTTATTTCTAGCATAGATCTTAAGATCATCCATGTAAACTACATGAGTGACCTTATGCTTTCGGTTTCCAGGTTTGCCGCAAAGGTACCCTTCGAAATGGCGAAGTGCGAGAGATAGTGGCAATAATGTGAGGCAAAAGAGGAGAGGGCTCATGGTGTCGCCCTGAAACACACCTCTCTGAAAGGTGATACTGTTAGTGATCACACGGTGTTTTCCAGATGAGATGGTAAATCTGGTTTTCCGAAGCGGCACTTATCTCTCTATGCACCTCACAATATGTGGATGAATCTTTAAGCTTTCCAACAGACAGATAATAAGTCTATGGTAGGTTGAAACGAAAGCTTTCTGGTAATCAATCCAGGCCATCGATAGAAATCGCTGATAGGATGCTGCGTCTATAGAGACACATCTATCGATGAGCACGTTCTCCCGACATCCTGCTACGCCTTTCTTTGAGCCGCGTTGTTCATACATCTCTCGCCACACAGGTCTAGTTGTCCGAACAATCCTATAATTTAGGATTGCTGTGAAGATCTTATACAGTGTGTTCAGATAAGTTATTGTCCTGTAATTCTTAGGGTTAGCTAAGTTGCCCGTCTTCGGCAGGAGCACTGTGCGCCCTTCCACAAACCACTCCGGAATAGGCTCTTCCGACTTTAGATATGAGGTGAAAATTAGGGCCAGATGCTGGTGGTTTGAAGGAACCTTCTTCCACCAGAAGGACTTGATACCATCTGGTCCCGGAGCGGAATAGTTCTTGATGCCTCTTAATACGTTTTTCACCTCCTCGGTAGTGATAGGTAGGCATTCCTCCTCAGCTGTTATGAGGGCATTGCACAGCTCCTTGAAGCTATTTATGTTCTTTGAGCCTTCTTCAAGTGGATGTTGAACATCGTAGACTTCTTTCCAAAATGCTTCGACTTCCTCTGGTTTAAGCGGATGTTCGACAGTAACTGGAGGATCTTGGAAGAGTTTAGATAGGTCGGATAAAAACTGTTGATTTTCTCTGATCCACCTTTTTCTCTGCTCTAGACTTCTCCTAGCATTAGATAGTACTCGTATTCTGTCAACAATATGTTGCGTACTGTCTTGCCCACCCTATCTTTGTGCTGAGTTGATGTGTTCGTCTTTTGGCCTTATGATCAACCGTTGGTTCTGTTTTACGGTTTCCATTTCACAAAGCTCTCGCTGCAATGTGTACACCACAATTGATAGTCCAGAGGTCGGACTCTTCGATAAAATCTTCACGAAGCTCGTCATCTAGTTCAGCCAGATCTTTGGGGTTGGGAGAAACCTGAATGTTGATGTTTCTCCGGGTACTGAAGCATCGTTCTTCCTCTATTGGATGCCTGTTCAGGTTGGTCTGAATGTCGCTTCTTTCTCACTGTTGCCGGCTTGTTCTGGCTGCGGTTGAGTAGGCGCTCCGCTTACATAACCCCTTTTTCGGAGGTCCTCGGCACGGTTTCGCAGACGGTTTTGCGAAAAATCCGAGAGCTCTGGGTGTTTCTCGTACCATAGAGTATGCAGTCGCGCCATGTAACCTTTTCGTTCAGGGGCCATACTGGCATCATAGCACTCCATCAGGTCGTCCCTGAGTCGATCCGTCCACTCAAAAGTAATGAGATTCTGCCGGTCAATCGCATTGACTCTGTCTCGATAGCCTCCCCAAACTCTAGGGTACTCGGCATTGTTGTTCGACCCATTGTCGGGAGCCCTGCGCGTTCGATCGTATTGAACCGCACTTACTACAACTATGTTTAGTGTTGTCATTGTTGTTCCCACGAGCAGCTAGGGAAAAGGGTTTATCCATCCTTGTAGAGCCCCGCATGCAAGGATAAGGCTCTATACTCTGAGAGGTCGCCCGATATCCCAGAATCACCGTTTGAGACACCTCACCCAGGTTCCATTCAGCTTTCGGCACAGTTGTTACGCATCCGCTTAGGGGTTATTCTCTCGGGACCATCCTTGGACAATTGTCCGCGACTGCTAATTAATAATTGTAACCATATTCAGCAGAAACCCTTGGTACAGGGACCCTCTATCCGCAACCCGAGGATGCGTTATTTTTACAGAAAATATTCGTCTTCTTGGATTGAAAAATTATCTGAGTTAAAAACTAATTTTTTGGGTAAAAGATTCGTTATTTAGTTGGAGAGTAAATTTTTTGGTTGCAAATTTATCGATTTTGTTGACAATTCGTTTTTTTTTAAATAGAAATATAATTTTTTTAACTGAAAATTTAACTATTCTATTATTAGCTGAAAACTATTTAGTTGGAAATTAATGCATTTTGTTGGTGATTCGTCTTTTTGTGTTTAAAATTGTTTTTTTTTCAGTCTACATATAATTTTTTGTAATTAAAATTTTAATTATGCCATTTTTGGTTGAAAAAGTTTTTTTTTTTTTTGTTGAGAATTCATATGCTTTTTTACCATTTACCTTTTCGGGTGGAAAATTAATCTTGATGGTTGAGAATTAATCTTCTTGATTTGAAATTCATCCTTTTGGTTAAAAATGCAACTGTTTGGTTGAAAATTCATTTTTTTATTATCCAACTATTTAGTAGGAGATACGCCTTTTTGTTAAAAATTCAACTACATGATTCAACTAGCTGTGAATTCGATCTCGAGTGTTTCCACATTGTTTGTATTTATAATCATATGGTGCTCGTTTCACGAGCACTTTGCTTTCCGTTAGCAAATGCATTTGCTTCCTCATAGAGGAAGCATTAGTTATTTTTTTTCAATAATAGACCAAATAAAATCTTCAGTTTGATCAATTTAAAAATAGAAATTCACAAAAACTACAAAATAATACAACAAATTTTTAAATACAAAGACAAATCAGACAAATCAAATTTCGTATTCGAACTGATAATTTTTCGAGCTGGAAAAGGGAATAAAAAAATCTGTCGCACCCTATCCCTTTCCCAGTCTTATGATTTCTTTACAACAAATGTCAGAATTATTCTATTCGAAAATGTATGATCAAAACGTCTTTTCTACTCATACATCAAATTGATTTATGCCGATGAAAAAAGTTTTTCTGTTTGAAACAGATGATCCAAATATTATAAATGAACCTCACTCTTCTTCCTCACTCTTCAATAAAGTGTATTAATATTATAGGTCAACCGATTTGCATCGAATCAAGAATCTTTTCCGTTCTTGCATCAATTTTGAATTATGTTAGTGTAAAAAGTTTTGCTAAAAAAAATCGTGTTTTCAAATATTATCAAGTTTCGTTCAAGTAATCGTGTTCACAAAAAAGTGTGACATCCACACACACATCCACACACACAACCGGACAATTGCTTACAACATTGTATTAGACATTTTTAAATTGAGGAAAGTTTAATTAATAGAATTTAAAAATTTTGGAAAATGTTACCATTTTAAAGCTTCCTCGATGAGGAAGCAAAATTGAACTAATTTGTTAAAAATTTATTTTTTGGGTTGAACATACATCATTTACTTGAAAAGTCATCTTCGGGATTGCTAATTTAACGATTTTTGTGAAAATTCGTTTTTTTTGTTGCAAAATGTTTTTTTTATTGAAAGTTTAACTATTCCACTTTTCAGCTCAGAAGTGTTCCCAATTGAAAGACCCGGAGGATAAAGTACACTTCAAGACTGAAGTTATGCTAGAGGTTTAGCGGACTACTAAACAAGAGTGCCGTAATATGAAGATCTTTCAAAAAACTCAAGCGGCATCAAACAACAACCTGTCTGATGAATATGGTTCCTTTGGGGACGATGAATCGTAATTAGGATGTGATTTTTGTATGTATATAATAATTAAACAATTATCCAGTTAGAACAAGTTCTATTAGGTTAATTAGATATTTAGCAATTTTGAAAAAAATTGAAACTTAATTTTTAACTTGAAAAGATTTCAAAGGATTCAAAACTAAATATATATTTTTTAAGATTTCAAAATAAAATTTTGAAGCTTTAAGGATTTTGAAAAATTAATTTTAACAATCTTTGTAAAGAGGTTTCAAAAAACATGTTCAAAAACTAATCTGGAAAATTTTAAGGAATTTTTTTTAATTTTTTAGGATTAATTAAAAGTTCTAGGAAAAAATCAAATAATTTAACAAGATATTTGCAAATTTTGATTTTTTATTCTAAATAACAAAAAATTAAGAGAATATTTAAAAAAAAATTCAAAACAAATTTTGATGTATTGATTTATAGACAATTGAATTGTCACGTACGAATAATAATAAAAATAAGGTTTTGCTACCTAGTAACAAAAGGGGGGCTCCCCGAATCTGAAGAACAAGAGTCTCCTTTTTTTATGTGGGTCTTTTCCCCTATTCTCGGTATGAAAATTGTTGTCCTGAAAATCTCAATTACGTAAGACAAGGGATTTGGTGAAGCCAAAATTCAAGATTTTCTTGAGTCTAAAATTCCCGAAGAAGATAAAATATATGTGGTGTAACGTCAAACAAAACATTGGGTATCATAAAAGGCATTAGTACAAATAAATAATTAAAACGATACAGCTTACCTAGTGATATTTCCTTATACTACCGCTGGTCGTCGAACGGAAACCTAACAAAAAAAATGAACAAATGCTTTTCTTTTAGTTTTCAAATTTTCAGCCGAATCAAGCGGGCGAGATTTGAAATTTTGTGCGCTTATTATCTAAGGATAATAAGCTCCAATTCTTTTTCATTTTCGCTGTACACACACGAACACTTATCACTCCACGAATTCGCTTTTATGAGAAATAGAAAAATATCTATTTTCCATGAAAGGAAAATCATTACGAAAAAATTGATCCTTTTCGTTTTGAGATTCGAAAAGGTGCAGTTCTATCCAGACTAATCTTCGAAATTTCGTTTATTTCAGAGGCTGAACTCAGTCCTGCCTTCCGTCAGCAGGAAGATTATTCGTATTTTACGTCCGAACGATTGAATTTAACCCTTTCCTGCACTAGATGCCGTTACGCCTATTTAGGCCATTCACTCCTGTTACTGGCTAGACTGAACGTTTTTAATGAGGACAGGAGGTATAGTGGGCTTACTAAATTTCGACTAGCTTGAAATAAGGTGAACTAAACATTCCGAACGCGGACGGGCGAGACAGGGGTGTTCCCTCTAACTAGGGTAGTTCTGGTTGGTACCAGGTTGCTCGAGTGACTACGATGATGATTTTGATGAGATGTAGCTTGTCCGGTCATAAACGGGTAATTATGGTAGGGATTTTTGCAAGGTAAGAAGAATTTTGAGTAGAAGAGGAAGGGATGTCGTGGGACTCATGGTTGGATTTTGATAACTTGCAGAAGCTATGTGGATTGTCTTCTTATCAAAGTGCATATGAGACAGGAAATTCGTCAGCATTCTAAATCTGGAGCCTCGAGTCTTTCATGGTGACTCAATCAAGTTTGTAACCCAGCAAAAAAGAAAGAATTGATACGGATTGGGGCGAATTAACATTTTTGTAATGCGCGTGAATTCCGTTTTCTGATTCGTTTGAACGCATTAAGACGCATTTAGATGAATTGAGACAGCACGAATTGAATGAGTGTGGATTCGTATGAATGCGTGGTCGAGGTCAATACAAAAAAAAAAGTAATAAAAAGTGCATGCGTTGAGACTTGAAACAGGGATCCCTCGTGTATCAGTCCAGAGTACCCGCCACTGAGCTACGAGACAATTTAATAAACATTTACAATAAATCCTATGTGCCCTGCACGTTGGTTTTCCTGTTACGGATTAAATTGTATGAATCAATACTTGCTGAAAGTCGCAGTGACGCATTGGGGCGAATTTAACGAATTTACATGCATTGACACATAGGTCCAATGCGTCATTGTCGCAAAGCGGGATTTGCAGGGTGCCTTAGTCTTTACAATTCAATTCGTATCAATACTTTATTTTTTGCTGGGAATCAAAGAAGGATATGATTACAGGTTCGAGGTTTTCAACCAGAATATGATTTTTGTATTTATTATACTCGACCATAATTTTAATTCTTTCCCATAATTAATATGATGCAATTGATACAGTCAATAAATCATTAATATGATTAATTATTATTATTAATTAATTGTTAGCGCATAATAATCAGCAATTATTTCGAGTTCTATACTTTATGGGCATAAGGAGGCCTCGTTGGTAGGATGGACGAAGCATGTGGCTTTGTTTTGACATTTCTACCCATGCCATAAGCTTTTTTTTTAGTCACTCCAGGAATCCTCATTCGATACATAGATATGCATATGTAAGAGAGGAAAGAGAAAGAGAGAGATGTCAGGGATTGCTTAGTTTCCAGTTGTACGACTCATCCTATTTAAAATTACTGAAGAAATTGGTTTTTCATATTATTTATTCTCTAACTATATATTAACCATAGATTATATATGTGTTAACTTGAATTCATTATTAATTCACGCCAAATGGAAATTAAACAAAAAGCCAGAAATTTAAAAAAAAACCGCATCTTTCTAGATTAAATTATAATATTATTAATAAGTATAATACATTGTTTAAACAATTATTTTCTTAACTTGAATTCATTATTACTTCACTCCGAATGAAGAGAGGGCAAAAAACTAGAAATTAAAAAAAAAACACCGCATCTTTTGAGCATTATTCAAATATAATATTATTAATAATTATAATAAATTGTTTAAACAATTATTTTGTTAACTTGAATTTATAATTACTTCACTACGGATGAAAATTGGACAAAAAGCCAGAAACTAAAAAAAAATCCGCATCTTTCTAGCATTATTCACATATAATATTATTTATAATTATAATAAATTGTTTAAACAATCACTATTGTTAACATTGATGAAATATCACTTCCCTCGATTTGAAAATTGGACAACAAATGGAAAATTTGTGAAAAAACCGCGTCTTTCTAACTACATTCTATGAGAAAATTGCTAAACACAATAATAAATTGTTTAAACAATTCATTAAAATATATAATTTTCAGTATAACGTCATACTTTATGTATTAGAAACAATTCGCGTTAAAAAAGCCGCAAAAAAATCATAATTAGCGCCAAAAACTCGCAAAATCCATTTTTTCACTTATGGGGTTTCTTTGGGACCCTATAAAACAGACTTATGGGGGTGATATTTTATGCGTATTCTATGGCTAATTGTGAAGAGAAATGTTGAGTTTCAACTCGATTGAGATAATATTGAGGATTCTGAATAAGATTTACAAAAATGTCTTTTTTTCTTATGGGAAATACATGTTAAGCTTCATGGGGCTTGGCGCCACCCCTAAATATCAATTTTTTTCAAAACAAAAAAAAACGCATTCATTTTTGTGCGGATTTGAACAAATTTGGGGGGTGTCCCGATAAAAATTCGAAAAAAAATTTTTGCAATGCATTTTTGGACCACCCTAGTACACACATATATAATCAACACCAAAAGAAAAGCGTTCTGCACTTCCTGGAAAGAGGGAAATTGCGCACAGCAATGAGGGAGCTATATCGACAGTGTCAAGTACGTTTTTTTATGTCTGGGTCACGTCTTATGCTACACAAGTTTTTCATCTTCATCCATGAGTGTAGGTGCGTGCCTATGCTCATTATCATGGTCCTGGTGGACCACAGTGTTGCGGGTGGCAATTAGTATGCCTTCGCGGCCACTTATCGCATCCTCGGGGATGCCGTTCCGGTTCCGTGTTCTCTCACGATACAGGATTGCGGAAGCTCAAAGGCGAAAGAGGACTTCTCCTCCTCCTTCATCCTTGAGCTGTCGGAACCCCGAAGAGTGAAAACGTGCCAGTGCAGTGTTTTGTGTTAGTGCCAGGGATTTTACTCCTTTTCTTCTCCCCTTTTTCTTCAAAAAGAATCAAGAGTGAAATGACCAGACGAGATGACTGCGAAGAACCAATTCGAGGTTTGTGATCACCCTTTACAATAGCAAGAAAGGCCTTGAGAACGCCGAGAGGGGGTAGGTGAGAAGATTTTGTTTTTAAACTCTTGAATATTCTTTTGGAAATTTGTTTGAATATGATCATTCAAAAAATTTTCAGGAATCTAATAATAATTTCATTATCTTGGAACTCGAATTTTTCCTACCATTTTTTTTTTAATTCTACAAAAGTAAAAAAATTAGCTTAAAATCATCCAGATTCTTTCTTGAAAATTTTGAAAATCTTATTAAATATTCTTTTAAAAATAATTTTGCAACAAAAATTGTTATTTTTTCCAGTTATTTTGATACAATTTTGAAAAAAAAATTCTTATATTCTTTAAAATTAATTTTTTGAGATAAAAATCATTTTGAATTTTCCCAGAAAACTTAAGATTTTCAGTTTTTTTCACTTAAAACTTTTAAAGATCCTTAAAAGCTTCAAAATTTTATTTCGAAATCTTCGAAAATCTGATTGTAGTTTTTTTTATTTTTCGAAATCTTTTCCAGTTTTGAATTAAGGTTTGAACTTCTCGAAACTTGTAAATATATCTTAAGCTAACTCAAATTTGTCTAGAATTTCAGATTTTCTGAATTCTGAATTTTAAATTACCCGAATTTTAACATTCTAATTTTGAAATATTCAATTTTCAACATCTTGGCATTGTCCCGTTTTCTAAATTTTAATTTGGAACCATAAGTTACGTGATTCTTCAATTCAAGATGGAATGGTTTAATTTTCAACGCTTCGACAAAGAGATTTTTACAATTCAACTGTCCAAAATGTTCAATATATATACTACCGTCGGAAATTGTGCGCACGACTCGTGTGAGCGCTATTAAATTTTTTTTTAAACATTTGGAAAGCTCATGAAATTCCACGTCTGTTTGTACTCAACAAATATTTTTCTGACCTTCTGAAAATAGTACAGCACTTGAGTAGTTCAAAAAAAAATTCAATATTTTCTCAAATTTTCTACCTCAAATTCAACTTTTAGTACGACCTAGGAAAATATTTTCAAAAACCTGAAAATTATACGACATTGAGCCTGAAATCTCATCTTTAATTTGAGCCAAGAAAACTTAAAAAATCTTCACGGGTGCCCGAGATATGATTAAAAATATTCAATCGTATCTGAGCTCAATTTTAATCGACGATCACGGTTCTCGGCCGGTCTGCTGCATGTCTCTTTCGTTGAGGCAGGACCGAATAGGCCACGCACAGAGGTGGCGCCTAAGTGGACATTGTCCTATTCTTTAATATGGAGATAATATTAGATTCAAATAATTGTTAACAATCACAAATAACAATGAATATTTTTTTTCATTCACCAAAATTAGAAATAAAAATTACTAATGGAGAGAACCAAAAGTATAAGAGAGCTCCACTAAGAGACCACCTCCGTGCGTGGCCTATTCGGTCCTGCCTCAACAAAGGAGACGAGCAGCAGACCGGCCGAGAACCGTGATCGTCGATTAAAATTGAGCTCAGATACGATTGAACATATTTAATCATATCTCGGGCACCCATGAAGATTTTTTAAGTTTTCTTGGCTCAAATTAAAGATGAGATTTCAGGCTCAATGTCGTATAATTTTCAGGTTTTTGAAAACATTTTCCTAGGTCGTGCTAAAAGTTGAATTTGAGGTAGAAAATTTGAGAAAATCTTGAATTTTTTTTTGAATTTCTCAAGTGCTGTACTATTTTCATAAGGTCAAAAAAATATTTGTCAAGTACCAATAGACGTGGAATTTCATGAGCTTTCCAACTGTTTGTTAAAAAATGTCCTATCTCTTTTTTTCACCGAAGTATCGTAATTCGAAGTAATCAGTGATTTTTAATAGCGCTCACACGAGTCGTGCGCACAATTTCCGACGGCAGTGTATGTATATATGTGTGTGTGTGTGTGTGTGTGTGTGTGTGTGTGTTTATTTCGGACGCTGTCAATTCAAAATTATTAATAATTGTTTCAAAAACATTTAGAGCATAATATAAATAAATTGCTTCAATACTGTATTATTTTAAATTTGCATATTTTTCGTATTAGGAAGTAAAAATCCAGAGGCGTGAACGCGTGGTTTGCGCACGTGGATTCACTGCTACTTTGTAAAGAAATTCATCTCTATATTCTTCTTTATCAGACACAAAGATTTCCTTATCCTTATTATTATATGGTCCAGACTGAATCGATCTCTTGTAAAAAGGTTTACTGATGCTCATCGACTACCGAAATTGACCAGATATGTGAAAGAACTGTGAGTTTAGCAAAGAGAGTTAATTTTTCAGTAAACCAGAAGAAATCACGAATATTTAACGCGAGAACTGGGGGCAAGCCGGGAGACGAGAAATAAAAAAAAAAGAGTAGTGGCCACCCTGAATTATTTAATATTTGTAATAGAAATTTCAAAAGCCCTGGCTTTAAAAGATTTAATTTTGTGTTAAATTGCAAATTTTCTTCAGTCTGTAATCGCTTTGAATGCATATTTACTCACATTCAAAATTTTCAATTTCTAAGTATCCAATTTGTATGCGCGTGATTTGAAGTAACAAATTTCAAATTTGTTTGCATTCAAAATGGTCCAATTTCCAAGATTCAATATAAAAAAAATGTCAAATTTTAATAATTTCAAATTGTCCTGGCTTGGCATTGTAATGTGGAGTCAAAAACTTCAATATCATATTCAAGCTTATTGCCGTTTCGATTCGTTCAATATGTTGTTTCTTATTTGAAATGTTACCTTACCTAAGGTTATCTGAATTTTGAATTTTCCTTGGAAGGTGGGAAAGTACTAAGGATGTTTTCTTTTTTCCTTTTAGGTTTATTATTGTTCATCCATCGTGGGCGGCAGTGCCCTTAATGAAACCCTCTTCCAATAGATGGCGCTTCGATGGCTCCTTGGGCGTCTGGAACTTCGATGGCCCTTTTAGGGTGGCGGCGTGATGGTCCTATACCCGGGCTGAGTGGTTCCAGGAGTATTCTTGGGATCTCGAAAAAAAGGCCTACCTCGAACGGGGTTATTGGGCTGCTGTAAGTGAAAACTTGATTTTGTGTCGATACTGAGGGTTCTGGAAGTGCAGATGATTATGGTTTGTACCTCTTTTCGTTTAAAGCGCGATTATATGCACCCCATGACGGAGTGTCTATCCCTATTGCGGGATATCAGGCTGAAAACGGGGCATCAGGGGCCGAGGATGACGGTTTTCCATCGGTAGGTAGTGGTTTTCAATCGTGGCTTTCATTATGAAGTGCAACTAATCTTACATGTACAGTGAGGCAAGTCACCGATATGTTTTCTCAAAGAAAATTCCCTTTTGTATGTTTGGCAGACTGCCCAGATTCCCGCCAGCGGTTGGCTTTCAGCCCCTAGATCCGGGGTACCTGCTCTCAGGGGCCCCACCAAAGGGGGGGGGGGGGTCCAAAAGCTTATTTTGTATTTTTAGTTGCCTTTTTTACTTTAATTAAATATTCTTAAATATTATTATTATTATATTATATATATCATATATAAAATATATAATATTATTATATATATTGAATATTATTAAATATTCATAGAGGGGGTAGGGGATAGTCATTTGAGAGGGAGTCATTTGAGAGGGAGTCTTTTGCCTTTCATGAATTGTCTTGATTTAGCCACCACTTTTAGCTGCCTTTCAATGGACTAGTTCCACCCCGGAAGTTACTTACTGCCCAAATTCCTTAGTAATAAGTTTTTTCTCTCTAAATTTATAGTCTCTGAATTGCTTGTTTTTGATTTCTAAAAACCCCTGAGTTGTCGATTTTTCTATTTTAGAGCTCTGAATTCAATTTTTAACTTTAAAACTAAGTTGCATTCAAATTAGAAATCATTTGGTAGTCTAATTATGTATAATTTAACAATGACTTGACATTTTCAGAATTTTAGTTTGGGATATCTAAATTTTAATTTCGGGAGATCCTGGATTTTAAACTTCCAAAGCGTTATTCACACAAAAATTATCCTGCCAAGATTAACGCCCCTATGTGCGCAGGGCCGCGCCTTCCATCTGCCAACCAATGCAAATTTTGTAGTCTCACATTCAGCATAAGAAAAAAGGTTTGAGCATGTGATATCAAATTATCGAGGAGTTTTTGGCATGCTCAAATCTTTCCTTTTTTTTTAAATTTGCAAGCTAAATATGGGCAGAAGACGGTCACATAAAATGTTCCTGATTTTGAAGATTTCTCTCTTTTGCTTCCTCATAGAGGAAGCTTTGTAATGGTAACATTTTTCAAAATTTTTAAATGCATACAATTAAACCCTCCCTAATTTAAAAATGTCTAATACAATGTTCTAAGCAATTGTCCGGATGTGTGTGTGTGTGTGTGGATGTGTGTGGATGTGTGGTTGTGTGGATGTCACGCTTTTTTGTGAACACGATAACTAGAAAACGGTTGCAGATAAATTGATGAAATTTGGAGAGCTTATTTTCCTCATTAATATCTTGAAACTGACCGAAGGATTTCTGAAAATATTTATTGCATTTTTTTCTAGCTCTCAATAATATTTTAAAAATCGGTTTTTTATAGTAAAACTTTTTTCATTCGCATAATTCAGAGTTGATGCAAGAATATAAAAGATTCATTGGTTCGAAACGAATCGATTGACCTATAATAATAATGCATTTTATCCAAGAGTAGGGAAGTTATGGTAATTTATATATTTTGAAAATCGGTTTTTTATAGTAAAACTTTTTTCATTAACATAATTCAAAGTTTATGCAAGAACAGAAAAGATGTGTTGATTAGACACGAATCGATTGACCTATAATATTAATAAATTTTATTGAAGAGTATGGAAATTGTGAAATTGCATAATATTTGAAAACACGGTTTTTCATAGTAAAACTTTTTACAGTAACATAATTCAAAATTGATGCAAGAACAGAAAAAATCTCTTGATTCGAGGCAAATCGATTGATCTATAATAATAATAATAGACTTCATTGAAGATTAGGGAAGTTCTGCTCATTCATAATATCTGAATCATCAGTTTCAAACAGAACAACTTTTTTCGTCGACATAATTTAAAGTTGATGCATGAATAGAAAAGAATTTTCGATCATAAATTTTCAAATAGAGTAATATTATGACCATTTTTATGAAGAAATCATAAAGCTGGGAAAGGGATAGGGTGCGACAGAACTTTTCCTTTCCCTTTTCCAGCTCAAAAACTTATTATTTCGAACGCAAGATTTGATTTGTCTGATTTGTCTTTGTATTTCAAACATTTTTTGTATTATTTTGTGATTTTTCATTTTTGGTAAATTTCTATTTTTAAATTGAGCAAAATGAAGACTTTGGTTTGTCTATTATTGAAAAAAATAACTAGTGCTTCCTCTATGAGGAAGCAAATACATTTGCTAACGGGAAGCAAAGTGCTCGGGAAATGAGCACCATATAATAAATTATAAATACAAACAAAGTGGAAACACTCGAGATCGAATTCACAGCTAGTTTCTTTTTTCTCCCGGTTTGTTGGAAGAAGTCTCTAGCGAAACGAAGACATTTCTTTTCCATTCATACACACAAGCGCACAGTATACATAACCTTAATTTTTAGAATGGCTGCAACGTTTGCGTGGGTAATAGGATCGTTGACTTCACTGCCTTTGAATTAGTGTGCGGCGGTGTTAGGTCCGCAGTTCTAGGTGATACTTCAGGTGTCTTCTCACAAGCAGAGTTACTCATGCTTGTTAATAAGCTCTGGATCGTTAAAGGATGTTCGATTTCGACGCTGGTTTCTTCTTGGTTCGCTGAAGGTTGTCCAATATCATCTTTGGCGTGGTTGGTACTGGAATCCTCTCTAGATGTCTTATAACTGTGACAGCGAATTTGTACAATTCCGGCCTCGACACGAGGGTAGCCACAGCAAATGCTTAATCCCACGGCCAGTAGGGCAAGGCCGACATAGGAATCATGGATCAACATCATGTGATGAGCCCTAAATCGACGTTGTAGGTTTATCTCATTCAGCTGTCGTTCCAATTCATACAGGAATTTCTCATTTTCAGCAAAGACTTCACCTTCAACGGAGGTATCCTTTAGGGGTTGCCTTTCTTCTGCAGACGTTGAAATAAGTTCCCCTTGTTCATGCAGGAGTGGGGTTAGATCGGCCAAATTTAGATGTAGAAGGGGTTTGTAAATAACCTCCATTGATCCGATCTTGTTTGTTGATCCGATGAACGTTTTATCCTGCGTTCTGAGCTGACATCCGGGTGCAATTTGGATTATTCCAATTTTATCAAAGTCAATCAAAGTTTTAGTCTGATTGGAACATCTTCAGTGAATTGTTTTGCAAATCATGTTATATGAAGTCCTCGTGCATGATTCTATCGGTCAATGATTCAGTAAGATGTGTGTCCTTTGTGATTCTCCCACGGCTATATGGGAAAATTTCGGTAGGATGTAAGCACTTCCTGAAGCATTCCCCAGCACTGATTGGAGCACTGGTACCGGATGTAATTGGTACATCTGGTAGGAGGTATGTTCCAGTAATGGAACGTCCACAAGTATACTCAGGATTTCCTTTTTGTAGAGTGCTGTGATGGTAACGAAGCTGGATAACTCCTTAAGATCTCGCGTGAGATTTTCCATTCTTAGGTTTTTCGAGAGTTTGTGCACTTCTTCCAGTTGAGCTCTCACTATATGGCATTATTTTCCGACCAGGTAGTTCATAATAGCTTGAGCTTGATTAAGCTCTGAGATCTCAGTCTCAAGCGATTCACCGTCGTTATATGTAATCAAGCCAGCTATGGGTCCAATGAACCCTCCGAGGATTCCCAGCAATGGCGTAGCTCGCCGGCTTCTCATTCCCATGGGCAGGCTAGGGAGAATCGTTTTCACTTAGCATCGAGGCTATAGTCGGCGATTGCCTGCAGGCAGGGTAATCCAAAGCCTGGCATGCAGAGGTCTGATAAGTGTTTGAACCGTTGTTCATAGGTGTCCAGGGGTCCTTGAATTTTTTTCAGGTCGAGAAATACGATAATCCTCCATGTCCCAATAACTCGTCTCATCGTTCTATGTGCTTGCAGTAGACCCCGCCCTGGCGAAAGTATCGGATAGGAATTCCTTCCGAACCAATTCGAAATCATCCGAATCATTCCGGAATCTGTATCCGAACCAATCCGAGTTAATTCGAACTAATCCGAATTTTTTTTTACATTTCGTTCGATCCAAATCGGTCAAAAATTAATCCGACTCAATCCGGTTCAATTCGAACTTCCAATCCGAATGAATCCGAACTCGGATTGACCAAAGACGATTTTCAATCCGAATGAATCCGATTCAATCCGAACTCGGATTCATTCGGATTGAAAATCTGTTTTAGTCAATCCGAGTTCGGATTCATTTGGATTGAAAATTTGGTTCGGATTCATTCGGATTGGAAGTTCGGATTGAACCGGATCGAGTCGGATTAATTTTTGACCGATTTGGATCGAACGAAATGTAAAAAAAAAATCGGATTGGTTCGAATTAACTAGGATTGGTTCGGATACAGATTCCGAAATGATTCGGATGATTTCGGATTGGTTCGGAAGGAATTCCTATCTGATATTTTCGCCAGGGCGGTGCTGGTTTTCAGCTAGGTGATTCTATGCGTCGCCTGATTGGGGACCTCAAAAGCAGCGAGGGGGGACAGGTAAAGTAACAGCCAAACACGTATCATTTTACCTAGGAAAAAATGGGTGTTGGATCTATTTTTCGGGGGTGGAGGGAAATCCAAGACAGGATAAGCTTCGTTTTTCAAAGAAAAAGGTAGGATCAGAATCACTGCTAAACTCAAGTCGTTGATATTTATCCGTTAGAAACAAGGTTGATTGTCCAAAAATATATTTTTTTAAAAGGTGTATTGTGTCTTCGGATTCTTTCTTAAGGTTGAGGCATGCTCGAACGCAAACGCGAACGCGACGCACTTTGGAACGCATTTTTGAGTTATACTGAGTGGTGGTGCACCAGCAAAACTCGTTGCGGTCCACTGCACTGTGGCAACCGCATAGGACTAAAGGTTCCTGATTTTATATTCGGTTTATTTAAAAAATATTATATTAATAAAGATATCAGAAAAATGGCAACATCGAAGTATTATATTTTCAATGTTATTTTTATTTAATATTTTTAATTTTGTTTTTTATTCTTTTTATTCTTCTTCGGAAATAAAGCATTTTTATTTTTAAATTCTAATTATGTATATTAAGTTTATTAGTAAAAATAATAATTAAGAAGTTGTATGTCTGTAGTATCATGTAAGCTTTGTGAAGGCCTAAAGAAAAGACGAGTTCTTTAAACAGCCATTTTTGGCAAAAGGTTCTTATTTTATCCATCGAAAATGCTTTTTAAGAGCTATGCAAGATATAAACGAAAATGTTAAGAAGCAAAATTGTCCACCTCAGAAAGATGTGCTTTGGTTTATATCATTTTTTGATTAATGCATAATTTTTGTTAAATGTTAGTAAACATAGAAAATTCCACTTTACAGAAGAACTATGCGGGATAAAAAAGCATTGTTAGAAGAATAAGGATTCATCTAAAACAAAACCTATAACATCCCATGTAACCGTTTTTTGATAGAAATCACTGTTTTTGCATGAAACGTAGAAAATGCTATTGACAAATTGAAAATGTAAATTTTTGTGTTCAAGAAATTTTGGTAGCATTAGAAACATGAGGTAATTCTCGACCGCGAATATTGTTATATCTTGACTTATTATTTATTATAGAAAATAGAGTTCAGAAGTAATTTAATTACTTTTTTTCTTCGTGGAAACTGACAAATTTGTAATTTTTTCCGGTGAAAGTTTATGCAGATTCTTTACCCTACAAAAATATTTCGTGTCAAGTGGTAAAAATTTGAAAGTGAATGTAAAAGTGAGAATATATGATTCAGCCTCAGGTAAAAAGGACCAGGTAGTAATTGTATTCATTGGGGGAAAATTTGCAGTTTTTCGGTAGTCAGTATTAGACTCTTCTTATGCGAGGAAGTTTCTTTTTTTCAAAGCAGGGAAAAATATTGAAGTGCTTAGCATGAATAACGCAACCAAAATCAAAACAGTTGCAATTGTTTGGCTCCTTCTTTTGTGTATAAAGAGGCGAGGAATGCGCAATCGCAGATGGAGTGCTCGAACTATCAATCTACTTCGACGTCGGAGGGGCGAATATCGTAATTTGTTCAAGGAAATGAAAAAGGACGACGCAGAAAATTTTTTTACTATATACTCGGATGACGTGCGAATGATTCGATCAGCTGTTGAATCTATTAAAACGTGCATTAACAAGGAGATCATGCATCACAACCGTAGAACCTGAGGAACGTCTTGCATTGACATTGAGGTACGTACCCACAAATTTTTGTATAATTTTTCAACATTGTATAATTTGATTTGTGTCAAGGGGTTCCAGAAAATTATGCGATTATGTGTGTGGGTAAATGAACGCTGTTACACAATACTTCAATGAATTGAACAGTATGTAAATATACAAAATCCATGTATCCAAAATTACAGTGTCTCGTTAAAATAAAACGTTATACAAAATTTAACTAAACGAGAAATAAATATATTTTAAAAAAGTAGGGAAGGGTTTTTATTGTCTTAAATTGTTTGAAGACATTAAACATCGAAGAAATTAACAAAACATTTAACACAATTCTGAACTCTCATTGCATAATCTTATACTTTTGTTGCATCCTTTCTATTCATCCTTCGGGATATGAAAAAAAAAACAATTTCAAGTGTAGGAAAGGGTTTGCATTGTCTTAAATTGTTTCAAAACATTGAAAATCAAAGAAATTATCAAAACATTCAGGACAATTCTTAACTCTCCTTTTATACTGTTACACTTTTGTTGTATTCTGTCTATTCATTCTTCGGGACCCTGGCGGACCGGCCGAACGCAAACATTACGCTACAGCGTAACGGTAAAGTAATG
>CAKNXH010055292.1:40592-58619 GCA_932178445.1 Andricus quercusramuli
TTTTTAATGAGTTTTTCTTGCATGATACGGAGAGGATACGATGTGGATACTATAAGGATACGCTGTAGCGTATCCGCTCCGTTCGTTCGGTCCGCCAGGGAATTTACGTTGAAAGTTAGGAACCGTCCACAGGCTGCGTTACCAAATGTTCTTTTTTGGGAGGAGGGGGGGGGGGGGGGGGTTCAGTTAAACACGTAACTTTTTTTTGAAAAAGAATATTTTTTGGTTGAATTCAGTTGTTTTTTATTTCAAATTAAAATAATTTTCGGTAGAGTTATCAATTATTACATGTTTCGTTGTCAATTCATCTTTTCGGATTACAAGTCAACAATTTGGTTGAATTTAGAACACTTTTGTTGAAATGTAATTTCTTTTGTACATTTATCAATGAAGTTGAAAAATCATAACTTTGGTTCAAAAATTTTAATGTTTTTTTGCAAATTCGTTTTTTGTGTAGAAATTCGCTTTCTAAAGTGATCATGTAACTGTTCCACTTTGAGCTGAAAATTGATCTTTTCTGGCTGAACATTTATCATCTTGGTTAAAATATTTAAAAGTAATCTTTCTTAGTTAAAAATTAACTTCCTTGTTGAAAATTCAACTTTTCAGGTTGGAAATTCAACTGTCTTCTAAAAAGTTTATAATTTTCGCTCGAAATTTTTACTATTTGGTTTAAAGTTTGACAACTTGTTGAAAATTCGTCTCTTTTCGTTGTTTGGAATATTTGGAAAATGAAATATATTTTGTGGGCAAAATAGTATAAAATTGGTAACAAAATTTATGGTTCTGAAGGTTCAATTTTCATCAGACTTTTCATAATTGCAGCCCTTCCTTAACTTTTGATCCTGGAATATAATAAAAACTTCTTGTCTACATTCGACACGTTTTTACATATCCGCATTTTAAAAACTGACGCCGCAACCAATTTTGGTTGAATAAAATGAAATGACCAGTGACTATTTCTTTTTTTGGGCATTTCGTGTCGGCAAATCAACAGCGCGAAAAGTCATCATGGAAAAGTGTCAATCGATTTGGGAAATACTTTCTCCACAGTATCTGCCTCAATTAGACAAAGAAGACTATACCAGGATATGTGATGAGTTTGTGAACTCCTGGAATTTGCCAAATTGTGTTGCAGCCGTCGCACAGTGGGAAATTCGGCAAAATTTGGTGTCAAAATAGTAGATCTCGGGATCGGAGCAAGTTAGAGCGATGAATTTTTTACGGCAAGTAGGTGAGGGGATGAGAATTAGAGGGAAAATAGTCCGGACACAGTAAACATTTTTTTTGGCTTTGATAGAAGGTCGCAAAGTTGCGGAAAAATTCTGGGAGCGGATAAACATTGCAAAAACTGTTTTTTCGTTTATAGTGCTTTCCATTCAGGTTCTACCCCTTCTAAGAATAATCGATTGAACACGATTCATAACGATTGAGTGTGATCAAACGGTGAATCGTTTTAAATTGTTGCTATTTGTGTCAATTGTCCCCAATCGGGTTGAATTGAGTGAATGCACTTGCCTGCAGTGCGCCCTCTGCAGTTTTCGTTTGTAACACACGTACGTGACGCGCACGTGTTGATAGGTTGGAAATTGAATTTTTAATAATTCAACAAAAATTTCGAGTATAAAAAATTGAATGTTTGTTCAGGCGGTATACTGAATGAGGAGTCGAGAGGCAGTATCTAAAAATCATGCCACCTAACGATGTGACAGAGTGAAATAGTGTCTTTAACAAGTTAGGCAGTAGTAGTTTCATTTAGCGGGTATATTATTCTAAGACTTTTATTTATTTCTTTTTAAATTCATATTGTTTACATTTTTTGGTTTGAAAGCTAAAAAACCGCTTGTAAATAATTATTGCAATATCAAAATGCTGTACTGACAACTTAACCTCTAATTCAGAATAATGGATACCCAATTGAAAACGATTGGAATCATTAGAACGTAGGATGGCACCAATATTTTGAAACTCAGACTAAATAAATTGTAGGTAACTCATTAAATTCTTTCAATTTTCAGTAGAAAAACTTATCCAATATTTTTAAATGTCTTCCAGTATAACAATTTTGAATCTATAAATGAGTTTGATTTGAAATTCTCGAAAATTTCTAGTTTTGAATATTTAAAATACCCAATTTTGAATATTTCAAATAATTTGGTTCGCAATGCCTGATCTTAAAATCTTTGAATTCCAAAAGTTTAAAATTTATTATTGTATAATATTAGATTGTTCAGAAGGCTTTATGTAATTAAAAAGTTAAATCAATTGACAATAATTGACAGGAATGGAATTGGAGGTTTAACTATTCAAAAACTGTTACAGATTAAACTATTTTTGCATCTAAACAATAAAAATGATGGTATTTACAGGTGAAATGGTTCAAAATTATATTAAATACATGCAGGAATCATCGCAACAACTGGTTATTGTTCCCCAAGCACAGACATTTTCAGGGTGGCGATTCGGCGGACGATTTCGAATTCCCGGTTCTTCCTGGTCAAGTTTTTCAATTTTCCCGGCCAACTAAAAGTAACACATTCGTATTTGCCGCAAAACGCAAATATTTATTTCAATTCCTGACGTTTATTATGAACATCTTTTAACACAACAGAGCAAAACATTGTCAAATAAATCAATTTTTGAACAAATTTTCAACAAAAAAGTTGAATTTTCAACCAAAGTGATGAATTTTCAAATAAAATTGTGAATATTCAACAAAAAAATACAATTTTTCAAAAAAATACATGTATTTTTAACCAAATAATTTGCAAACAGATAATTGAATTTTGAACTAACAAAATAATAATTTTCAACCAAAAACAGAATAGTAACATTTTTAGTAAAAAAAATAATTTTAAACGAAACATAGGAGTTTTGAAGTAAAACAATGAATATTCAACTGAAATAGTTGAATTTTCAAGCAAAAAATTAATTTTTACTGAAAAAGATAAATTGGCAACAAAAACTTAAATGATTAAATGCTAAGTTAAGAAAATTAATGAGTAACCAAACAAAAGAAGAGATGAATTTTCGAATCAAATTGTAAATATTTAACTGAAATAGTTGAATTTTAAATCAGACAGATGAATCTTTTACTGAAATGATGAATCTTTATCCAGAATAATTGAATTTTGGACCATGAAGATGAATTTCTACCAAAAGACGAATTTCAAACTAAAAAATATCATTTTTCTAACAAAAATTAAATAAATGTATTTTTAGCAAAAAACGCATGTTCAGAAAAAAGGGATGAATTTCCAACTAAAATTATGGAACAGTCAACTGGAATAATAGTTACATTTTCATTTGAAAAAAAATCATTTCCAACCAAAAAAGATTCAAAGAAAAAGATTAGTTGAATTTTATGCCAAAAAGATGAATTTTCAACCATAAAAATTATTATTTTTTACAAAAAAAGTCAAATTTTCCACAAAGTACATACATTTCCAAATAAATAGTTTAATTTTTAAGTGCGAAATATCGATTTTCAACGAAATAGTTGAACTTTCATCAAAAGACATTAATTGATTTTCAACAAAGTAGTTACATCTTCAACCAGAGATGAATTGTCAATTAAAATGATTAATCTTCCAAGAGAGAGAGTGATATTGGGACAGAGGGTGACGAATTAACAAGTGAAAATACTAATATCCGTAGGATATTAGAAGTTGAGAAAGAATTTGAATAGCTTTACTCTCATTTAATTTTAATTGTTCTGTAACTAAAATATTTTCAGTAATTTATTTGATAAATTGCATGTTTTTTATATGAAATTATAGAAAATGAAATTAATAATTTGATGAAAAATTTCACCTCCTTAGCAAATTTGTTGATGACAGCACTTCCAGCTTGCGGAAGTTATTACAAAACATTTATTTAATTTTTTCCATGAACATATTGCTTAAAACGTGTTGCCTCGAAAAAAAGTAAATAAACGTTTTTAAATGATTCCCGCGAGACGAAAGTGTTGCCATCAAATTGCCACTTCATACCCACCATATCTTACTACCGATTGGCCCGATTGGGAACGATTGGAAACGATTGAAACTTTGCAACACTCAATCGTTTCCAATCGTGCACACACGATTAAGAAACACGATTAGAAACAATTCTTTCTACCTATCGTTTTGAATTATTTTCAATTAATTATTTCTAGAAGGGACGACAAAACCAAGACCACCATCGTGTTCTACGTGAAAAAATACATAGAAAACATGTGTCACATGTTTTAAAATGACGTTATATTCGAGAGAATCGAGAAGATTCTAAAGAAAATCACCTACCCCCGGCTTAGGTAGTTATAGCAAATCATCCGGTCTGATAACCAAACTTATAATTTTATTTTTGAAATGCGATACACGTCTCTGGTGTATTTTTTCACGAAGAGTACGATCGTGTTATGGGTATTATTATAAAGATACAGTCAAACCTCGTTTATCGGGACGCCCTCGAAATGTAAACACCTCGTTTATCGGGATTCAGAGGGGTCTCCCACTACTACCCCCAGCCTCGAGACGGGTTGCCATGACACCTTGCTGTGTTGTTATTTACGGGTTATGTCAGGTTTAATCGCAAATGATCAAAAAGAATTTTAAATTCCCGCTACTCCCACCACACTCTCTCCTTACCCCACTTCAAGTGCTAATGTATAAGGAGCGGTGGTTGGAAGGGGAACAAGATGTCCCGATAAACGAGGTTGCAAGATCCCGATAAGTGAAGATCACGATAAATGAGTGTCCCGATAAACGAGGTTTGACTGTAATATGAATAGATGGTAAATTGGCATACTTCAGACCAAAGAAAGTAGTTTAGATGTTAAAAACCTTTATTCGCTGTCAACGTTTCGAAAACGGTCGTTTTCCCCAGCAAAAAAGAAAGTATTGATACGAATTGAATTGAAAATACTAAGACACCCTGCAAATCCCGCTTTGCGACAATGACGCATTGGACCTATGTGTCAATGCATGTAAATTCGTGAAGACGGTATCTCAATTTTCAATCTTTCTATACGTGCAAATACACTGCAAAAGTCTAAAGTCAGCGAATACACTTCAATGCGTCAGCACGCAAACGCTTCAACAATGGTCAATGCGTCTGAATTCGTAGAGTAAAATACACACTTGAATTCGCCCCAATGCGTCGCGGCGAATTTCAGAAAGTGTTGATTTGAACAATTTAATCCGTAACAGGAAAACGAACGTGCAGGGCATATAGAATTTATTGCAAATGTTTAGTAAATTGTCTCGTAGCTCAGTGGCTGGTACTCTGGACTGATACACGAGGGATCGCTGTTTCAAGCCTCGACGCATGCACTCTTTATTAATTTTTTGTCTGATTCTCGACCACGCATCCATGCGAATTCACACGCATTCAATTCGCAATGTCTCAATTCATCTAAATGCGTCTCAATGCGTTCGAACGAATCAGAAAACGGGATTCACGCGCATTACAAAAATGTTAATTCGCCCCAATCCGTATCAGCTGGGTCCTCATCAGGACATACAAATTCAATTTAAATTCCAAAGTTCGTCAACATGTTAGTGAGGGTTTAAGACTCCCCTTCCTCATCTTCATCACTATAAATATATGAAATAATATCAGCTTTAATTAATATTCAAATAAAAAAATTTTCTGTTTTGAGGTTAGAAATTGTAATTTTAAAAATTTACCTTGAAGGGCCACATCTTTTTTTTCTTGAATTTTTGTTAACTTCCTTTAAAAAAAAACTCCAAAATTTTTTAATTATTCAAATTAATACTATTAAACAATTTAATAATTTATTTAATTTATTCGTAAAGTCAGAAACTTCACCACTTTTCTGCTCCATTTTTGTGACGAGTAAATTGAGAAAGAGAGGAAGAGAAATCTTAACAAAGATAGAATTGGCAATAACGTATCATCAATTTATATCGTAAGGTACTATACTTTCTATATAAATCTAATACTATATTAAAATTGAAAGAGTTGTACAATTAAACATTATTAACAAACTTATACATTGTTTTAAATTTTTTAAATATTACTAATACTGATTAATTGAAAAACTCATCAATTTAGAATTTTGAAAGAAAAAAAAATTTAATTTTTAAATCAGAGAATCCAAAATTATATTATATGTTGGAGTATAATTATTAAGATCTGAAATTATATTCAAACAATTATTGTTGTTTTTCTTTATGAAAAACATTTCTGCTATTAATCTTTTAAATCCATTAGGTTCATGATATAAAACTATAACATTATCCCAATCAATCAAATGTCCTGTTTCAACCTGATGTTTTGCTATGACTTTATGGTTTTTAGGATTTTGTCTAAAATTATCATGATGTTCTTTTATTCTTGTAGCAAGTAATCTACTAGTTTGACCCACATAACATTTTTCACAATTGAAACATTGAATTTTATATACTACATCAGTAAATTGCAAATTATCTAATGAATCTTTTCCTAATTTTATGAATTTATCAAGTTTAGAGTTAATTCTAAAATTTGTTGTAATATTAAAATCATTTAAAATTCTTTTAGTATCAAAAGATAACTTTCCATGATAAGAAATTGATACTATTGGTTTAAAATTTGAATTTCTAACTCTATTTATATTATTTTGGTTTGATAAAGAATCTGTAATTGTTTTAATTTTATTGTTAACATGTATTTGAACAAATTCTGTAAGGTAATTATGTAAATATAAAGTTTTTTTAATAAATTCAATATTTGAACTGTGAATTGATTTTTCTGATAATTTTAAAGCTGTATCAATAAGATTTTTTACTATCGAAATTTTATGTTGTATTGGATGGTTTGAAAGAAAATTTAAATATCTACCAGAATGAGTATTTTTACGAAACCAATCAGTGATGATATTACCTTAATCAGTTTTTATAACTTTAATATTTAGAAAAGAAATAGAATTATTACTTTCAATTTCATGTGTAAATTTAAGCCTTGGATGATAAGAATTAAATTTATTTATAACGTAATGTAGTTTATCTTTAGGTAAAATAATAAACGTATCATCAACGTATCTAAAATATGTGTGTAAAGAAAAATTTAAATAATCTAATAACATTTGATTCTAAATCTTGCATAACTAGATCAGCTAATGTTGTAGAAATAGGAGAACCCATAGGTGTTCCAAAAATTTGTCTGTAAAAATTGTTATTAAATTTAAATACAGTTTGTTCCATTAAAAATTTAATTCCATCTACTTAAAATACTATTGATAACTAAATCAATTGGAACATTTGTGAATAATGAAGAAATATCTAAAGAAACCATAATATGATCAGATGGAATTGTTTTATTAATTATTTTATTTCTAAATTCAAAAGAATTTTTTACTTGATATTTTGGTACTATTAATGCTTTTTTAAGAATATTATTAAAAATATTAGACATTGTGTAAGTAGGTGAGTTTATTAGTGAAACTACCCAGATAGCAATATGCGCGCATAGTGCGACGCACATGCGTCGCACGTGTGCGGATTTTGTCGCACGGCGTGCACGCAAGCGATGACGCAGATGCGTCCTCATATGCGTGACAGGTGCGTCGCACGTCGTGCGGATATCACGTCATGCTGGTATAGTGCGAGTACACGTTGCAGGTTCTTGCAGACGGTATATATATGTACAATGTTTAAATGTAGATTGTTGAATAAAAGGCAGGTAACAGGATGAACAAAAAAAGTTTCGTGCATAAACGTTTTGAAACAAAAATTTTGTTGCTGGCGGAATGGGAAAAAGCAAAATATTCTTTATCTACCTTGTCTTGAATCTCTTCATAATTTCGAAAACTGCGCGTTCTCTACTATAATCGGGAGAATGTATAGTAGGGAAATTTTTCAGTATGTTCAGTGTATATTTTCTACTTATTTTGATTTTGAAAAGTGCAATCTACGGCGGTGTTTTGTTTACCGCACCAGAAATTGAGGTTATGTGTCACTATATAATCAATATTTTCAGAATTTCACGTAACTCTGACTGGATTTATGTCAATTATGAAATAAAGTGTTGTCTTATTTGCTATACACGTTTGGATAAACATATAGCAATGTTTAAAAATCATTTCTCTCTTTTCACTTAAAAAAAATACATTGCGAGTCAAAATGATCCAAACGATACATTACAAAATATAAGTATTAAAATATCAAACGAAATATAAAATAAACTGAACACGAAAACCGTTTGTACTCCGAAATAAATTGTACCTACATATAAATTATGAAATATATCTAAGTGCCCACGAACAAGAAGACTGCGAATTGTCAACATTCAATAACGAATCGATAAACGACCTAGCCTAACCACCGCAACCGAAAGGAACACCATGTTGTATGGATGTTTCTTGCCACGTGATCAGGCGGTAACTTGGAACTGCTTTTATTTACACCCTGATCCGTAAATATAGAATGAGCAGGGTA
This sequence comes from Andricus quercusramuli, assembly GCA_932178445.1. Taxonomy (NCBI): domain Eukaryota; kingdom Metazoa; phylum Arthropoda; class Insecta; order Hymenoptera; family Cynipidae; genus Andricus; species Andricus quercusramuli. Next base: position 49,013 of record CAKNXH010055292.1, read on the forward strand.
AAATAAATTAAAAATAATATGTTTAAATAATAAAGCTAATAAACACATAGTTGTCTAATATCGAACTTGCAAAAATTTGTTTCTTTTTAGTGATTTATAAATTGTCGGTCCAATAAAAATACAAATATGTTTTTACAATTAAAATTTATATTTTACATCTTTTTCATATTAGGAAAATGCTTGAAATTCGTAGTAGTTTTACAGTATTAATAATTCATATTATTTTTGTTGAATATTTCACCTATCACGATATGCGACTCATATGCCTCGCACATATGTGCCTGCACGAAGTGCGAGCGGTAACGCTGCGTTTCGGCACGCATGGTGTGCCTCGCATGCTGTGCGAGTAAAGTGCGTCGCACGCTTGCTATCTGGGATATATTAGTAGGTAATGAATTTCTTAAATTTATCTTGATATTATTAAAATTTTGTTTTAAATATTTTAAATGGATATCTAAATCTTTTATTTCATCATGAAGCAAGCGATGTTCTAAAGATTCTGCTATGAAATTAACATGATTTTTTGCACTGTGACTAAAAAATTGTAAATTTCTAACATTCCTAGTAGCATTAGTAATATTCTTTGGTAATAAATTGTGAAACCTACAATTGACAAGAAATGATTCTCTAGTTTTTAAATTATTAATTCGCTTGTTCAAATTGATGAACTTTTTTACATCTGTAAAAGAATTTGGAAAATTATTTTTGATTTCGTTGAGATACATATTGCTGTGAAAAAGACTATTATAAGAACTTAAATTACTTAATTTAATTACTAACAATAATACTTAACTTAAAATAACATCTAATTGTGACAGTACAGATTTGTTAAAAAATTGTGTTAAATTAACAATTATTAGAATTGATAAATTAATTAGTTGAATTTACTTTTAACAGTAAACATAAAAAAAATGTTCCTTCTTAAAAATTATTGAACATGTTAGAATTTGATCACATGTAACCTTTGTAAATTAACAATTTATTGCTTCTTATTATAATTAATATAATTGGTATTATTATAGAATTTATCTGATGTCCATTTTTTGAGAATATTATTATAAAAATCTATAAAAATCTGGAATGTTACACCTGTAAATTTGTATAACTCAACAGTATCCGTGTCAATCTTCGTCCTCAGAAACATCACTGAAAAATAAAATCACTGTAAATATTTTAATGAATTACATTCCAGTATCTATTTAATGCACAAATAGATTCGCCATTAATCTATTAGGAATAATTTGTAAAATGCACCTATCTACGATAAATCAGACCAGATGATTTGCTATATCTAACTAAGCCGGGGGTAGGTGATTTTCTTTAGAATCTTCTCGATTCTTTCGAATATAACGTCATTTAAAAACATGTAACACATGTTTTCCATGTATTTTTTTACGTAGAACACGATGGTGGACTTGGTTTTGTCGTAGAACCTGAATGGAAAGCACTATATCCGCTCTATATCCGCTCCCAGAATTTTTCCGGTGGGTTCTATAAAAAAAATCGATAGCGTCATCGTATTCTGCGTAAAAAATACATCGAAAATGTATATCATGTTATTAAAAAAAAAATTTTATAACCTTCAAAAAAATGAAAAACTGAAAATTTGTTTAAAAATCGCAAATTTGCGACCTTCTATCAAAGTAAAAAAAAAATTTTAACGTGTCCGGACTATTTTTCCTCTGATCTTCATCCCCTCACCTACTTGCCGTAAAAAACTCATCGCTCTAACTTGCTCCGATCCCGAGATCTACTATTTTGACAAAAAATTTTGCCGAATTTCCCACTGTGCGTCGAAGGCTTACGATTAAATCACCACCAAATAGCGGTTCCATGTACTTTAATCACCAGAAGCACTTCAGTCTTGTGTTAATGGCAGCTTGTGATGCGCAATATAAGTTCACGATGGTTGATGTTGGAGGTCTTGGATGGGATAACGACAGCGGCTTACTTTCCCGATCACCTTATGGAAAGGATTTGCTTGAGGACAAATTTCCTTTACCACCTGCAACAGCGTTACCGGGAACAAGCTTCCTGCAACCGTACTACTTTGTTGGTGACGAGGCCTTCCCCCTGAATGTATGTTTAATGAGGCCCTTCTATGGACAACTGCTGGGTGATTTGCAATCCATCTTCAACTACAAGCTATCTCGAGCTCGCCCAATAATCGAAAATGCGTTCGGCATATTAACTGCCTACTGGATGGTACTCAGAAAAACATTGTTTTCTTTTCATAATTTCGTCGAAAAAGTCGTATTGGCAGTAGTTTGCCTACATAATTTTTTGCTAACAGAAGAGGAATCCGAGGATAAGAAGGTGTACTGCCCAGCCAATTTAGTTGACAAGGAGCATGAGACAACTGGAGAGATGGTGCCTAGCACATGGCGAGTGCAAGGTTCAGGTCTTCGTGGCAATGAGCGATTGTTCCGTGGTAACAAATCTGCTGGCAGTGCCGTGAGGTTGCGAAATCAATTAGCCGAATATTGTAACACTCACGGTGCGTTTTCCTGGCAAAATGAGTATATAAACCGAGGTAGAGTATAGTGAAGGGTTAATGAAGTATAATTAATTGTTCTTGGAATGAAGCATGTTAAAAAGGATTGATAATTCAAAAAGTTCTTTATTTTATCGGAAAATGCGATGAGAAACATCAGAAAATGAATAGGTTATTCTTCAGAAAAGGTTAGGAATATTATTTATAAAGGATATATTTATTAAATGTGTATCTGAAAAACTTACTTATTACTACGAAAGATGTACAGTTTTAAATGTTTAGAGTAAAAAACTAGGTATTGGCATTGTATTGGTTGGTATTTACATAAGCTATAATACTATTTATCCTACTGTTTTTACATTTTCTACCTCTTTCTATATATTTTTCTTCTTTCAGAATTCTCATTTTATTTTTATTGACTTAGGTGAGTAGTAACATAGGTGAGTTTGGCTTTGCCATAGCCTGCAAGAAGTATCATGATTTCACCCTTGAATTTCGCCTTTTTTATCGCAGGAAATCGTGCTAATTCGAGCGCTACCCAGCTGAAAATTCCTGTACAGGAACCTCTAAGGATCGTGTACATGTTCCTGTACACGAACCTGCACACGAGCCTGTAGAGGTAATCTTGACGGTTCCTGTACAGGAATTTGATGAAGGAAACTGTACATGATCCTGCAAAGGAACCTGCACCGACAAAGGAACCTTTGAATGATCTTGTACAGGTGCCTGTACAGAAACGTGTATAGGATCCTTTACAGAAAGCCCTCGAAGGAACCTGTGGAAGGATTCTGTACAGAAACACGTATAGGGTCCTTTACAGAAAGCCATTGCGAAAACTGAAGTCGCTTACAGCTATAAACTTGCCTTCCTTTTATTCCCTTGAAGAACCATCTCAATATCGAGAGAGCCAAGCCACCAGCGAACCCTCGCGGATTAGTTCCTATGCAGGTTCATGTATAGGATCCTGAACATGTTCCTATACATGAACCCACACCTCAATTGACTCTGTGAAGGAACCTGTATAGGACCATTCAAAGGTTAGCTTGTATACAGGTTCCTTTGCAGTATCATGTACAGTTTCCTTCGTCAAATTCCTGCATAGGAACCATCAAGATTACCTGTACAGGTTCGTGTGCAGTTTCGTGTATAGGAACATGTGCAAGATCCTCCGATGTTCCTGTACATGAATTTTCAGCTGGGTACACTGTGCGCAAACATTTCATCTGCCAAAGACGCGGTTGTGGCATTGTAAACTGATTCCGACGGTTGAGTCAGTGTTTTTAATGCATCAACAATGGCATCTTCTACATTGTCGCGGTTTCTTTTCCTCCCGATTACACTGCTCGTATTTGCTAGTGTTGAAACACTGTTATCAGAATCCGGGGATGCAGTTGCTCTATCTGCTGGGGTCGGAGCATTCTAAGCAGGATCTTTTGTCTCCATCATCGCGAGGAAATCTTCGTCGGACATTTCTCCATCTTTTTCCCCTCTCGTCGGGCCCAAAGCAGGTGCCTCATTGGTTTGGTAATTTCCAACTGATCTGAAATGACGAACACCAAAATTGGTTCTTCAACAAGTACAAGAAACTAGGCGTATTTTATTTGATGTTGGCTAACACCAAAAAAAGTTTCATCCCAAGATTCTTATCAAGTATGAATTTTTGAATTTAATTTTTTGGAATATAATCAATTTTGAAAAATGGTAGTCTTTCGCTCAGGATATTTGAATCAGACTCTCTTGGGTGTTAGCATTCATGAAATACATATAATTTCTGAAATACTATCTGAGAAACGTAACACTCGTGACAACTATTATAACGAAGTATATTAAAACAGGTTTTATACAGACCCCAAACACGCATTTAAAAACGTAATATTTCCCACTCCATTCCAGTTGAAGATAGATATCAAATCTATGATTCTGACCCCCTCCCCTCCCCCAAATACCTCTATGTACGTAGAATTCTTAATTTTTATACCAGGAAGGCAACTTGGGTATCGGATAGCAATCGCTTTCCACTTCCACTTTTCCCTACTGCAAGCTTCTTGCAACGAACCCGACGACCTTTCAGTGATTCCCACTTAATCTTCAGGTCCTTAACTGCAAAGAGGAGAACATAAATTTAATAGTTAATTCTTACGGTCAAGTAAAATAATTCCGAAAAACAATTATCGAAAGGAAGATTATTGACATATTACACCAGGAAATTTGCTGTATTTCGTAATTCGCGCATTTTGTATGTTTGAAAAGTTTCTAGTTAGAAAGGAAATCATTTTCAAATGCTTTAAAATAAACTTTACAGGTTCACAATATTTCTCGCATTATTTAAAAATCTGCTGTTTTAAATAATGAAAATGACAGTGACTTTTTTTTAAAGAAATTACACTTTTTAGTAAAACAATCTATCCAATCACTTTGAATGTCATTTGATACTACATGATACGATACCTCTTAATAATTTATATAATTTAAAAAATTTCTATAATTTCAATTTTAAATTCTAGTTTTAAATGCGGAATTCTAAAACAGTTTAATCTTTGAGGCCTTGAAACTAAAGTTTTTTTTTTAATTAATGTTTAGCTTAGTTTTTGGACAATTTCGGTATTAAATATTTCCAAATTTCATATTAAAAGCTTAGATAGTCACTTTTGAATTTAATAATTTTATATGTAAATATAAAACAATTTCAAATTGAAAAGCTTAAAATTGTACAATTTCAAAAATTGGAATCATATTACAGCAATCTTGCTTGTATTCTTTTTTTAATTTTCAATTTTCAATCCAATATATCTTAAAATTATCATTTTTAGTTGAAGATTTCAAGAAATGAATTATTTCAAATTGAAATAACATATAATAATCCCACGTTATTTCCGGGTTTGCGAAATTCCTAAACATTACTAATTTTGATGAAAATTAAACTATCTGAAATTGATACATCAGCAACTAAATAATTTCGGCAACTTTAAATGGTTACAATTTTAGAGTCCAGAATTTCTATGTTGAACGCAAATTTTTAATGCTTCCCTTTCATAGGTTTTTTAATATCTTAATTTTTGGTGACTAAATATTTTTTCAGTTTGAAATGAAGTTCGCATTCGTTTAAGTTTCAGCGCTCTCGACTAGAATTTTATTAAATTTTTTAATTGCCAAATTTACTGAAAAAATTTGAGTTTTTACATTTTTCACAAGTTTTTAAATAATACGATTAATAAATTAATTCACTTCGTCATTTCGGGCAAAAAATGTGAACAAAAGTAAACTTGTCATAGAAAAAGTAACTTTTTAGTAACCGCGGATCAACAAAGTAACCAAGTTACTAAAAAGTAACCCGTTCCGTGCACTGAACTTTTGGCAATCACTAATATATACAATTTCTTTGTTTGAACGTACCTGATATGTCCAATTGCTCACTCAGAGTTCTCCATGAATTTTCCTTCTTATTTCTTAGGAATTATTTTTTAACCCAATGCTCAGAATATATTAAAAACCATCCACATACCACTTGAACATGTTAAAATATGATTATTTCTAATTATTAATAATCAATTTAAAAATGGAATTTGTTAACATTTCAAATGAGCGCGCGAACGGCAGCCAATGAAAAGCCATTTGCATCGCATGCGCAGTAGTGCAAGGTGCCCGCGTTGGGAGCACTGTCAGGGGCATGACACGATTATTATGATTATAGTTCCCAATTAGACTCAGCGGGGAAAATGCAAAACTGCAGCGCTGGTCGCCTTTCACCCAATTATCTCATTTAAATTTAAATGTAATGTTATAATTCATGAACTTTTTCTGTTATAGTATTAATTTATTATAATAAGTAAGGCAGAAATTTTGAATCTTTTGAAATTTGCGCCTACTTGAATTATCGAGCTCTCGAGTTTTTTTTTACATTATCGCATTATCGAATCTTGCTTTCGATTCTCGACAGCTGATTCGCTGATTCTATTGTGACTTACATTAGATGTAAATGGCTAACTGAATTTACCAATAGGGTTTAGGGACTACACATGAAGTTAGCCGAAATGCATGTACTTTTTATAATAGGATATTGTTGCAGCAACACGAGCAGTGCGCAATTTATCTCGTCGTCGATAACAATGTCACTCATTTTATTAGAAAAATTCACTGTAACTTTTTAAAAATTCAGTTTCAAGAAATTTGACTATCATGTGGATGAAAAGGGGCTGTGCTTCACCTTTTGAGTATTTTGACCACTCTTCGTACTGGAAACTTTTTAAAGTAAAAATATGTTTTGACTTATTCAAAAAATGAAATGTGCGTCAATTTTAATTTGAAACTTCCGTAATAACTTTTTTTAGTAGAGAAATTGGCAATCCAAAACTACGAATTTTCACCAAAACAGTTCGATTATATATGGAAAAACAGACTGTTAAAAAAAGTGGTAGAATTTGCAACTAAAAAAGAATAATTCTCGACGAAAAATGTAATAGTTGATATGCCAACCGATAAAGACTTTTACTTTAAATCAAAACTAGTGTAATTCAACTAAATGGTTCATTTTTCAATGAAAGAAGATGAATTTGGTAGAGAACAGCTGAATTTTGAACCCAGAAAGTTAAATTTTGAACAAAAAAGATTATTTTTAACCAGAAAAGAAAAATATGTAACCAACAAAGATAAATTTTCTACCAGACAGCTTATTTTTCAATTTAAAAAAAGACGAATTGTTTAATAAATAGGTGAATTTTCAACCCAAAAATTTCAATTTCAAACAAAAACGCTTAGTCTCAACCAAGAGAGATAAATATTGTACCAAACAAGATGACCTTTTAACAAAATGATTGAATGTTTAACTATATAGGTTATTTTCAACGAAGTAGTTGATTTTTCAATCGAAAAAGACAGATTTTCAAGAAAATAACTAAATTTTCAACTCAAACAATTAAATTTTTAACACAAAAGTTCATATTCAACCAAGAATTTTTAACAATAAAGAGAAAAATTCTTAACCAAAAATATAGTAGTAGTCCTTTCAATAAAAAAAATAAAAATGAACTTGCAACAGAAAATAATAGAATTTTCTTATTACTGGCTTCTATTTCTATTTATTCATTTCTCTCATGTACATCCTTATGGATATTTACATATACGAGATGAATCCCATACGCATCAAAAAGACTTAATTACTAAGGTCCTTTGAGACAATCGAATAGAAAAACTTAAGAGTCTAAAAATTATAATCCACTTACAATCTATGAACTAATGAACAATCTACGAACCCTTTCCATTTTTTATTCAATAGCTTTGCATTCTTTGGCCTTCGATTCGAATTTTTTGCACATCTGCCCTTACGCATCAAAAAGACTTAATTACTAAGGTCCTTTGAGCCAATCGAATAGAAAAAAAAACTTATACTCTGAAAATTATAATCCACTTACAATCTATGAACTAGCAAACAATATATATATATATATATATATATATATATATATATGGACCCTTCCGATTTTTTATTCAACAGCTGTGTATTCTTTGGCCTTCGATTCGAATTCTTTCGCATATCTGCAAAGACCGACGATCGGTTCCTCGGTCAAAATTTTGCACAAATTGGCAACGATGTGTTTATTGCCATCTTTTAATAGCCGGTTATCGATTTCATTTACCCACTTTTTTTCAATTTGTTCTCGTGCCCTTTCGCATACCCACATGTGCTCCATATCTTCGTCTTCTTCTCCACAGAATCTACAGTCTACATTATTATACCCTTTATTTCCCGCTTTTCCTACGTTCCCACATCGGAGTCTTGTCCACTGAATTTTATCTGCAAGGCTCAAATTTCGGTTCTTCCAGTAACCTTCCCCTCCCTCTGCTGTCCTCCAACTTTTATACTGAGTACAGTAAGAAGATTCTTCTATTTTTACCGTATCTTCCCATTTTTCCTTCTCCAGTAATTTTGCAGTACCCCTTCCGAGTGCATCTGGAATTGCATTCTCTCTACTTTTATCTCCCACCCACCCTATGACTTGCTCCTCTTCAAAATCTGCCAACGCTTATTTCAGATTAGTGCCCCAGGTCGTTGGATCTTTGTTTTTAACTGCTCTTAATTCCTCCTTAAGGCAGATTTTCGGGAGTCGATCGTTTTCCATATTAAGGATTTCTACTAGATAGTTACCTGCCCTTATTTTTGCTTCTATTTAAGACTACATCTGCCTGTTTCTGCTCTCCAAATGTATCCCGGTGTATTCCTCTCAACTCCCATGACCATTTTGACAAACCTAGCATGAGCCCTTTCTATCTCGTCCCTTCTTTCCCATCCCCAGATCTCAACTCCGTACATTCCTCCTGACTTAGCTAGGACATCCATTAGATAAAGTCTTCTCTTTAATCCCCCTATTCTAGCTCTACTCATGAGCCCCCACGCTACATTTGCCGCTTTTTTAATTTTACCGACCACTGCTTTCGTGTGTTTGCTGTAATTACTCCCTGCTGCTGAAAACCAGAAACCCAGATATTTATAATTGTCCACAACTTCGATTACTTCCCCAGAAATTTTCCAATTTTCGCTTTTGCCCTTTCTTTCCCCTTTTTTGAACACCATAATTTTTGACTTGCCGGCATTAATTTCTAAATTATTTTTGCTTACATACCCTTCCAGCAGTAGTAGCATCCTTCTCAGGTCCTCCGGGAAGTCTGCCACCACTGCAAGGTCGTCAGCGAATTTCAACGCGAAAATTTTTTTCTTCCCTATTACCGATCCTCCAACATTTTTGCTTTCCTAGATTTCATCCATATCCTCAATGAAAATGTTAAATAGAGTTGGGCTTTAAGGACAACCCTGTCTCACTCCCATACTGGTTTTGAAAGTATCTGTGAGCCCCTCCTATATGATGACCTGGTTATCTGTTTCCCTGTAGATGGGTTTTATCATTTTCAGCATTTTCCCCTTGATACCTAATTTAGCCAGTTTTTTAAATAAAATTGTTCGGTCGACCATGCCGAACGCCTTTTTAAAGTCGATAAATGCTACGTATAGTTTCCCTCTTTTTCTTTTCAATTTGTTATTTATCAAGGAGTTTAATACAAAGATATGATCTCTTGTCGATCTTTCCTTCCTAAAGCCTGCTTGAGATTCTTTATAGAGAT
>CAKNXH010055293.1:0-17496 GCA_932178445.1 Andricus quercusramuli
GAACTTTATTTATACGAAAAATACATATAAGTATACAGTATACACATTCATGTATATGTATATACATACATAGATATATATAAACCAAAGAAAATGAAAAAACCGACGCACAAAAATCTGTCGTAGAGAATAAGTGAAATGCACCAATAAACTTTTTCTAGAATAAATCACTGAAGAGGGCCCGTATATGGAGCCGAAACGTCTGATGAAAATTTAAATCTCCTTCATCATTTACGGACCCCAAAGCCTCAAAAACGAAAAACTAATATAAGTACTGAGGGTCGCAAAAAGCCAACAACAATTTTCAAAAATTAGTCAAATCCCCAGAAAATTTTCAAATTTTCAAAAATATCTAAAATTTTCATATTTTTCAAGAATTTTCAAACATTTATTTGCAGACGAGCAAATATCAACCGGCTCAGTAAAAATCTTGTTAACCAGCGTTAAAAGTGAATTGTACCGATTCGAATTGCCACGTCAGACCTCTCCTGTGCGTGATACATGATAATCGGGGGCACGAAACTTGCAAATCATGCCCTTGGTGTATAAAGTATAATGTGCACCATGGAACTACGTCGTTCGTCTACGACTTGTATTGCAAACTCACACGCGGCTTATAATGACCGACTTGAGGTCCTTGGCGCACAATGTACTATTATTTTTACGCATACTATGTCTAATTTTTAAGACCCTAAAATTATACTATTTTATCTAAGAATTCTTTCATTATTTGAAACGGGTTGTATTTAAAAGTTTTAAATTGTGAACAATTTGATTCATATGATTGAAATTTTTTAAACATCTTATGAGTGACATTGAAAATGAAACGATTACAATACAAATACAAAACAAGTTTGTCATTTGGTTGAAAATAATTGAATTTTGAAGGTATAGTTCTATCATAGTTTATTATTTGGTGTCAAACGCCAGTACGGCGGTCAGAAATAAGCATTGTTAAAAATGATTTTTAAATTTGAGGAAAATAAGCCTATTACTAGGCGAACTTTAGAAGAAACTATTTCAGGTTATTCTTCTATCATTTTATTTTATTCATTGCAGGATTCTCTACGAATCTCTTTGGTGCGTTTTTATTTATAACAATTCATTCAGGAATAATACAATTTTTAATGTTATCAACAATATTTTTCTTAAATACATTTTTAAAAATAAAAATAGAATAATCCGTACAAACTTAGAATTAAATAAGAATTGCGCAACTTTTACCTGAAGAGAAACCAGAAACATGCAAGCCTCTAAAGTCTAAATAACTGAATAATTTTAAACTGAAATATTTTTTTGAAAGGTCGCCTTCCGCAATCTTCCAATGTTAGTTACAATTAACGGTGGAAATATTTTGTCGAGTTTGAAATTAATTTCATCCTGAAATGATAAAATAGACTTTGAACAATATGAACATGTATCAGTAAATGTTTAGTTCTTAATATTTTATTTGTATTTTTTTTTCTAAAAGACCACACTGCTCAGTTTCGTTCATGTTAATTTCCACTTTCAATTTCTTTGAATACGGAATTGAACATTTTTCATTTTAAATGTTTCAATTTTTAAAGCTGTATTGTTTCGTCCTACCCTACCTGTATATAGTCCCGCCGGACGCTTCAGTCTTACCAGGGTTGTGGATTTGGGGCAGGCTTTATGAGTGATGAAACGGCGGTTTGAAGAAAAATAATAATCAACTATATTCTTTCTATGTACTACATCTCTAATTATACCTAAGTGTGAGTGTTGTGTGTGTGTTTGTGGATGTGGTGGCGTGTGTGTGTGGGATTGCTTTGACATTGTTAAATGTAGGTGTGATGTGTTTCGTGGCTGACAATGCGGGAAAGTGTGATTTGTGGAGCGTATCTTATATTGTATGTACGCAAGAGAGCTGGTTCTAGGTGTGCGTCCCGGAAGATGTTGTCGGGTTGCGGACCGAAGTGGTGGTCGGAGGATTACCCCTGCGTCGTCCTCTGAAATCATACGGGAGGATACGGCACAATTGCAGGCGTTATATAGTTAGATTGCGTAACTTAGCGGCTGTGGCGGTGGTTACGGACCAGGACTCCCTCTCCACGGTCGGTTCAGGTCAGGTTCGGGAGAAGAGGGTGGCCTGGCCTCGGATGCCTAGGCGCGGGCCTTCGACCGGAGGTTTATGCGACGGGTAGGGGTGATTTACAGCGGGTAGGTCGGTCAGGTGGCACCTGACGCCGACGTATCTTGGCCTCGACGGGTTGCCACAGGAGCGCCTGTCGACCACCGACCGAGTCGGTCTTGGGGAACGGGAGGTGCAGGTGAGTTACCGTGGGTAGGCCGGTCAGGGCGCACCTGACGCCGACGTATCCTGGCCCCGATGGGTGGCCACAGGAGCGCCTGTCGACCATCGTGTGAGTCGGTCTCGAGGAACGGGAGGTGCAGGTGAGTTACCGCGGGTAGGCCGGTCAGGGGTACCTGACGCCGACGCACCCTGGCCTCGCTGGGTGGCCACAGGAGCGCCTGTCGACCACCGAGCGAGTCGGACCCTGGGAACAGGAGGGATCGCACTAGGAGGCGGGGGAGGTGGCCCGGTCGTCCACTAGGAGAGTATTGCGACCACAGGAGTTGAACCGGGTGAGAGCTCCCCGATGGTGCTCGGTTCACCGCACCCGGCGAACTGCCGTTTCTGCGTCGCGCGGTTAGGTAGAAAGCCCATCCCCGCGCGACGTACAATTTTTAATGACATGGCTACGTGTACAGAAATCTCGGTGCAAATAGGATTTTTTTTGTACGAATTTGAGAACGAAGGGGCTCTCTCCACCAAAATTTGGAAGCGAATAGTAGGATATTTTCGGTACATGTAGTAGATTGTAGACACTTCGAATTTTTAAAGCTTTATTTTCAATCTGCCACATATTAGTTGCTCCACATTTAAACTTTTTGATTTAAAAAAATGTTGAACCTCTGTTTGAAAGCCTTTTACTCCAAAAATTTTGTATTCTCTTTGTCAATATGAAATTCATTGATATGTTTAGTTTTTCAATAGTTATTACTCTCTTAATGTTATGTCTGTATCGTTCAGAGGGTGTACAATTTGAATCCTTCACGTCATTGCTTTACAATGATGTATTAAATATATTTGACCAATTAATAGCGAAGTTTTTATTTAATTATAGCGATCAGAGAACCAATTTTTGCAAAAATTTCAATTTAACTTAGATTATAAATTTTAAACTGATATAACAGAGAATTAAATTCGCAATTCATATTGACTTATTATGCCTTATTATATATCTTATTATGCATGATAAAACAATTCGCAATTCATATTGACTTATTATACCTTATTATGTATGTTATTATGCTAGATAAAAATTTTCTTTCGAAATTATAAGAATTTAAAGAATTATAGGTAGATATTACTGTTTAAAAAGACAGAAAATATTTAAGGAAAAATAACAAAATCAAGGGGATCTAATTTCTAACAAGAGTATCCCGCCCTCTCGTCCGGAATATATACCTGCTTTTCTTTATGATTAAAGTTGTAATGTTTCGTTGTTATGAGATTCTCGGCGATTGAAAATAATAAAATTTATCTACATCGCCAATTTCTAAAACCTAAGTTATATTTCCTCAGTATTTAAGTGAATGCTTGAAGTCACGTGATTTCTCAGTTTGAGTGTGTTGATGAGCGCCTTACCGTTTCAGAAAGACAGTGTGCGAGTAGCTGTGAATCGCGACTGATCGTTGTCCGAGCATTTCGGATCAATAATATGATTGACTTTAAAAAAGACATTGAACTTAAGATCTTAAAAAATGTCTAAAATTGCGAGTGAGTGATTTGTGTGTTTTTTTGAAATGGTCTTAGTCTGCCAAGTTTTGAAAATTGAATAAAAACTTGTAATTTTAATTAACTACACGCTTCTTCTCTGACTATTCCTGATCTGGCAAAATCATTTATTTTTACAAGTGTAAACTTTAAATATGGTCCTTCGAGCCGGATATAAGATCGTGAAAAAACTATTAAAAGTGTAACATTAGTGCAGAAAAGACCAAAAGTGAGAAATTCCGTTAAGTGAAAGCACACGAGCAAGCTGAAAAATATGAAGGCTTGACGTCACAGAGCAAGGATCTAAGCTGGTAACAACATCTTCGCATGTACGAGAAGGCAAGTTCGCCAACTGATATTTGGATGATTGTAACACATTTAATTTTAGATTTCATCGATTTCTAACCTTCTCCAGCGGTAAGATGAGAACTTTAATTGACCCATGACCAGAGAGAGGCTCGTTCTGGCGAACTAAATAAATCATTGAGACCGTAGTATTTCAGTGATAACTTATTGACGTTTTATTAATTATTAGGCTCTCGCACACTCAAATTAGCTCGCCTTGTTAGAGCACTTCAAAACTAAAGTAAATTAGTTCTTTGGTTTCAAAATTAAAACTTTTCAATTTTTGGCTGAAGTATCAGCAACTGTCAATTTAAATTTCTCCTTTTCGTGAAAATGGAGGCATTATTCTCTGAGTTAGCAGAGATTTCTCAGGCGATTTTACGCACTGAAACAAACTTCAAGAAAATTGGCAAGGCCAATCATACAGTGGCTACTGTCAAATCACGATTGGAACTTCTTGATCAACGCTGGAAAAGCTGTGAAACCCTGCATCTGCAGATTAAAGCTGGAACTACGCCAGCTGAGCGTGAGAAATTAGAATATTTTTCAAAATCCAAATATCTCGCTATTGAAGATGCTTATCTCAATGCGCGAGATTTTTGGTATAATCAATTAGCGTTGCTTACTCCTGAACCTAGGGCTAATGAAAGTTTAAATCAGTCTCAAATTATTGGTCATGATTCTTTGTCTGTTAAACTTCTTCAAATCACTTTACCGGAGTTTTCAGGAGACTACAAGGATTGAGAGAATTTCCGCGATTTATTTAATGCTTTAATAATTCGAAAGGAATCCTTGTCTAATGTAACAAGGTTTCATTATTTGAAATTGTCTTTAAAGGGTGAAACTAGATTTGACAACAAGAGAGCTTTGATCTCAACTCATTTACAATACTTTATCAATATTACTAATGTGTCGAATAATATCCTGGAAGACTTAAAAAACTTACGCGATAAAACAAATGAGTCATTGGCGGCTCTCAAAAATCTGAAATGCTCAACAGAACATTGGAGTGATTTACTTGTTTTTATAATGGTTAAAAAATTTGATATTACTACTCTCAAGGATTGGGAGATGCATATTGGCTCTAATACTGATTATCCAACTTATTAGGAACTTGATACGTTTTTAGAGACTCGCATGCGTATTTTGGAGGCCATTGAAGCTTCGAAAGCTGGCACGAGTTCTCATGAAAAGAGCAGAGCTTCAAAAAAATCGGGAGTTAGGAGCCACAATGCAACTTCTAGCTCAAAGTGTCTTCTTTGTAAGGAGAATCACTCTTTATTTAAATGCAACCAATTCAAAGCTCTGTCGGTGGACAGGCGCAGGGATGTTGCGACGAATAATCATTAATGTTATAATTGTCTCACGCCTGGACATCGAGCTCATAATTGTGCTAGTAAATTCAAATGTAATAAGTGTGGTAGGAGACATAACTCCTTATTGCATTCTGACGATTATAAGTCTAATCCCTCGTTATCACCATCTAACTCGGCGTCGGTTACTTCTCAATTGGCAGTTTCAGGTTCTCTCGCGTCACAATCAAATAAGCCCGGCAATTCCTCTCAGAGGGTGGGGGTGAATCATGTTTTGCTTGAAGAAGCAGTAGACAATGAAGTTTCGTTTCATTTTCTCAATAACCATCCCAATTTATCGTGTTCAACCTTACTGGCTACGGCTGTTATTTTCTCCCAAGTTGAAAATGGAAGAAGTCACAGATTTAGAGTTTTGTTGGACCAAGGATCAGAATGTTGTTTCATTTCCGAGAGAGCAATGAAAATACTGAGTCCACGTTACAAAACGGTTAAAGCAGTGGTCTATGGGGTTGGAGGAGTTAATATTGGTTCTTCAAGAAAGTTGGCGAAATTTAATTTGATTCCAACAGGAAAGAACTGCCCTAAAGTCGACATCCAAGCTTTAGTATTGTTACACCTAACATCATATACTCCTCCTGTAAAATCTAATGTGGGGAATGAAGATCAATTAAAAGAGTTAGGGTTAGCGGATCAAAATCCCTTTATCTCCCATCAAGTTGATTTGATTTTAGGGGCCGATAAATATGGCTCATGTTTATTACCTGGTCTCCAACAGGGTATATTGGGTTCTCTTACCGCGCAAAGTACCGTTTTTGGTTGGATATTATCTGGGCCGGTTTCAACCACAAATCAAATGAAAATTAACATTCCAGTTACAGCACATCAGGCTATCACAACAGAAGTTTTGCATGAAGACTTAACCAGGTTCTGGGAGCTGGAAGAAGTTCCATTTAAAAATTCCTTGACAGATGACGAAATGTTTTGTGATGAGCATTTCGCCACGAATTACCAACGAACAGAAGACGGACGTTACATGATACGCTTACCTTTTAAAAACGGTCCTCCTATGAAAATTGGGGAATCCCTTGAGAGAGCTAAGGTTGTTTTAAATAAAGTATTTCGTCGTTTATCGGAAAAATCGGAATTATTCTCACAATATTCAAGTTTCTTGTCAGAATATGAAAGCCTCGGACATATGGAACTTCTTGAAGAAAAGGAATTAGATAATTTTTCGCAAACTGTGTATTCGCCTCACCACCCTATCTTAAGAGGAAGTAGTTCTACTACAAAGTTAAGGGTCGTTTTCAACGCTTCCAGCTTAACTTCCAATAATTCTTCCTTAAATTCTCATCTTCATATCGGCCCAAAGATTCTGAACGATTTGGTTTCAATTATTATGAATTGGAGGTCGCATCGCTTTGTTTATATGGCTGACATTGAAAAAATGTTTAGACAAATTCTAGTTGACCCTCGGGATTGCGACTATCAAAGAATTGTCTGGATTTCTCCTGATAAAACGATCGTCGCCTATAGACTTTCAACCGTTATTACGGTACTGCCTGTGCTCCTTATGTGGCTAACAAAGTGATTAAGCAGTTAGCTCATGACGAGGGAAATAGATTGCCTTTAGCCCAATATATATTAGAAAATAATATTGACGTCGACGACGTTTTGTTTGGTGCGGATAGTCAGATTGAGGCTAAAAGGGCGCGAGCTCAAATAACACTCTTATTAGAAGCTGGCGGTTTTCATTTGCGAAAATGGGCCGCAAATAACCCCGAACTATTAGAAGATTGCCCCTCGGGAAAACACGAACGTGCTATCGAATTTCCGTTAGCGGAGGATACCCAGCTAAAGGTTCTAGGTTTATTTTGGGACCCTGACTCTGATTCATTTCTTTTTAAAGTATTTTTTTCTTTAGTCGAAAATCCAACAAAACGGATTGTTCTTTCATTAATAGCCAAGTTGTATGATCCTTTGGGTTGGATAAATCCAGTCATAATAGTGGCAAAAATTTTAATGCAAGAACTTTGGCACAATTATAATTTTTATCGTAAAACTGCATATTCTCATTTTTTTTATTTCATTTTATTAATATTCCTAATTACAAGCATAATGTTACTTCAATTATAATTCAGAAAGTTTAAAAATCTTGTATCCGACAAAACATGGGTTTCCCACACATACAATAAATTTATATTTTCTCTATAGATATCATCTTTAGATACTCTCATGGATTCTAATTTCATTCTGACGAAAAGCGTCACGAATATTTTGAAAAAATATTTGTCGAAAGATGTAGCGATGAGGTTTACCAACACGAAACAATCTGGAGATAAGTTTCTATTGAAAAATCACGACTTTCATCGGTGTGTTACAGGTAAGACTATAGAAATTTTTTTTTTTTAAGTATATTATGTTATAAATGTGAATTCTATTGGAGAAACTTTCTACCCATCACAAAATTCAAATAGATTATTTGTTATTTATCTTGAGTCAAAATTAAGATAAGACATTAACATTTTTACGAATCGCATTTAGTTCTCAAATATTTGCAATTAACATACTTTACTTATTTCTGTAAACAGAAGCCGCTATTCAAGCACACTTCGACAAAAATACGAAAGCAAACGTCTCAAAAAAAGCAGTATTAGACGCAATCAGCGTTGTTCTGTCGATTGCCAAAGATTGGGAGGGTGGCAGAAAACAAACGTCAACAACAAAAATAGCTTCCTTTACAAAATTGTGAGCAAAGTTGGTCAATTTTGGTATTGTTTCTCATCATAAAAATATATTAATAATATAACAATTTAATTAATTTTAATTAATTATTTTATTCAATTAGTTTTAAAAATAAATAATTTTATTGTAATAAAATTACGTAAGATTTTGTTCTATTGTCTTTTCTATCTTTCGATGCAATTAAATTACGTAAAATTTTCTTCGTTGTATTATTGATCTTTCGGCATCATAAAATTGCGTTTTCATAAAATCAAGTAATTTTTATTCATAATCTTAAAGCGATTACAGTTTTTGAAGAAGAGGCATTGACCAGAAAACCTGACAAGGCCCCGACAAGTTTCCCCTACATAGGGTATTGGCGAGTTCAAGCGTTACACCCTTGTCTGGTTCTAGCCAGTTTTTCTGACCAGGACCACACCAGAAGTAGGGTAAACTGACCAGAACCCTACTAGACCCACATCAAGATTTCTGCACGGGAGCGCGAGGTAATTCCATTTCGAGCGCGAAGCCCGAGATCCTACACACGCGTTTGAGCGAAGTGAGCCGCGCTCGAAGCGCGTGATGAGAATGACTGTTTAATTATTATTTTAAAACTTTACATAACAAAGCAATTAGTATTAAATAATAATGATTAAAAATGACTAAAAATTATTTCGGAAAAATGTAATTTTTTACCTGGAGAACCGGAAAATTACCCAGAAAACCGGAAAATAGCCTGGATGTTTCCTTAAGCTTCAGTGGCTGTTCTGTAATAATAATGCACGATAACATCGAATAGAGGTATAGAACAGTTCTTTGGATAAGAATAGCAGGACCTGAAAAGACGACTATTTGCACAGTAATTTTGGTAGAAATAGCCTAATTGTTTTGGTATACGTAGACACTGACTATTACCATTTATTTTTCCCAAGATATTCGATATACTTGAATTTCCTTGCACTAATTTTACAGATGACTGTCCTCAATGTTTTAGAAAATGGCGAGAGTTAGTAAGGAGCCGGACTTAAATTACGTAACGGATTATAGGCCCCGTCCAAGACCCCCTCACCCTGCTGCCGGCTGTAACAAAACATTTCTACCCTTCCTCTTACTTTAATCGATTTATAGTTTCGAAAAATAATAAGATATGGGACTTGAAACTAATGGAAACTTTTTAAACTTTAGATAAATATATGCTTTTCAAAATTGCCTTATTTTTCCTTGAACAATCTCTAATTTCCCCTGACCATTATTATTAGAATAAATATTAAAATAAGGTTTTTTATATGTGGAATAAAACAATGTTTCAGATACAAAATAAGAAATTTCAAATTTATTTATTGTAAATAAATGAAATTTCCACTATAAAAAATTAATTTAGAAAAAAATGAGTTTTTGACCAAATAATTGAATTCTCCACCTAAAATGATGAAATTGGAACAAAAACGTGTAATAGTTGATATTTAAACAAAAATCATCCAACAAATTTAATTTTAAAACCAAGTAGACAACATTTCAGCAAATGAAGATTTTCCAGTCATGAAAGAAACAAAAATTTATCCAAAGGGCCTAGCCCGTTAAGCAGGTCAAAAATGCCCTTGGCTGGAATCAGATTTTCAATGAACCCTTTTCTGGGACTTGGAATCATAACTTTTTTTCCCACATTTTTGAACCCCCATCACCACCCCCATAGTCATGGTGGCTAAAAACGTGTTTTATGGTTTTCATTTTTTTGTGACACATCTGTGTAATGGAAAAATCTGAAAAAAAATTAGTAAAAAACGAATGATTAGAATACACCTAAAAAAAATGTTTTCCAGTGTTTTGGCGCGAAATCCAAATTTTTGAGAGAAATTCAAATTTTCAAAAAATTGTTTTGGTCATAAATTTTTTGAGTACTGTTCCAAATTTTTCATAAATGAAAGGTCATCTCATGTGCTAACTTTCAGAATTTTTTCAGATTTTTAATCAATGTGGACGGTAGTTTTTTAAAATAAAAACTTTCACAGATGGCAGATACCGTTATTAAGAAGAAGTATTGGTAAGTATTGGATCGAGTACTTTTTTCCCGAAAAAGTATTGGCTCTCCAATACTTATTCGCAAAAAAGTCTTAGGTCTGATACTTACCAATACTTCTTTTTCATAAGGGTAACATGGATTAATAATGAAATGCTGAATATTACTTATGATCAAATGCTGTGTTTTGAATGTTTCTGAATGTTCTCAATATTTCTGCTGGTCGAACGATTTTCGAAAAATATCGGGCATGGGATGGATAGTAAATCACAGCAGCAGCATGTGAGCAGCAACCGATCGTACGATTAGTATTTTCGGACTCACAACAATATCGTTAAATTCCTTCGAAACCAATGGTATCAGGCGTGTATTCAAGAAAACACTTAGAACGCCGATGATTCATATGGCGTGACTGAAATTCTACTTTCAAAATGTTCGCGGTTTCTTTAGCGCAGCAAATGTTAATTTTGTTGTCATTGTCCATCAATTCAGCTAAATACGATACATCTTGTCTGAGTTGATACGAACTCGTGAACAATATTTCGAGATCGTTGACGGTGATTTCCGAAAAACGACCTACACCCGATGAACATAGAAAGAAATCTTTCACCTACTCCATCGTTTTTCTTGAACTTCTTGACCCAAAATATTTTCGGAATCATTAGTTGATTTCCAATGCGATACAATGGACATGCAATTTCGCATATCGGAATTGAGACGTTTTCCGAATTTTTTATTTGAAAAACATGCAATTTTACTATAATAGCCGATTTTCCTGAGAGAACCCAGTCATCCATTTTTTGTAGCAGATAGATTAAAACCTGCTTCATCAACTGTTTTCTGTATTATATTTAATATTGGGTGTTAACAATATGTGTGATTCAAAAATTTTCTCCATATGCTTTTGCATTAAGTGGAAATGGTTCTTCGCAGGGTATAAAGTTCTCATGCCAGCACTTAAACTACTTAAAGGATAACGTAACCAGATAAATACAGCTGAATCTAGTGACTCTCTCCAAGTGACGAAAATTCGTTGGGTTGTTGAAGCAATACATGACATCATTGAAAGGAAATATCGACTCCTCCGTTATCAAATAGATAATAAGTTATTGCCGAAAATCGGGTATTATAGTAAAATTGCATGTTTTTCAAATAAAAAATTCAGAAAACATCTCAATACGAAAATACTAATCGTACGATCGGTTGCTGCTCACATGCTGCTGCTGTGGTTTACTATCTATTCCATGCTCGATATTTTTCGAAAATCGTTCGACCAGCAGAAATATTGAGCAAACTGTTCGTACGACGAAAAATGGTGCCTGTAATTAATGAGGATAGCCCGAGTCGAAATATAGGCCCTACTTTGATGCTCTAAGTGGAAGTATTGCTTCTACTTTGAAGCTGCTTATTCTACTAGCTCCTACTTAGCCGCTCTTGAAGATATTTTCATTCTATTTTGCTTCTACATAAATCTTAGCCCCTACATTGCAGCGCTTGTCTCTACGTTCTTGAGTTTTATTAACGTCTCCTTTGAAGCTCTATAATCTTCACCGAATTTTTAAGTTCTCTTTTAACGCTCTGTAACTTTTTGTATATTCTTAACTCCTCCTTAGACACTTCTCAATCTCTAAATTTCAAAAATATTTTTTTAACTCCTCGATAAACACTTCTTAATCTCTGTATAACATTTTATAATAATTTTTGTTAACAAAAATCAAATACAAAGTTTGATATGATATCAAGACATCTATTCCAGAGGAAAATTGGCTCAACACTAATGTTTTATCTTTTCTTTTTCATAATATTTATCTTTGTTGTGACTTGTAATTTTAAAATTTGTTAAGTTGAATGGAGGGTCTTGAATGAAAGTTCTAACCTCAAAAGTCGATCTCTTCACATTTCTTAAAAAATATCGTAATCATAAGCAATTCCATGTCAAATCATCTCAAGAATTTCAGCTATTGATAGTAATTCAGATGAAAATTCTTGTATACGTTCTTCAAGGTGTTGAAAGAAAAACGCTAGAATAATTTTTTTCTTAATCCAAAAACTTGAGGGATATTCAAAATTGAAAATTTTGGTCCCCTTTTCTAAAATTTTCAAAACTTTCGTGATTTTAGTGATATTAAGGTCATTTTTTTTAATTATTCGTAATAGGACGCAGTTAGAAGAAAAATATATTTCTAAAACTGCGTCCTATTACGAATAATTGAAAAAATATATCTTAATATAATTAAAATCACCAAAGTTATGAAAGTTACCCAGATAACATTCTGTTAGCACACTGATGGCGTATATGCACGCAGATCTGCTGATCGACGCGCAGATTGTGCTCTCACCTCGTGAGACATATGCGTCATCATATGCCTGGCATATGTCTAGCAGAATCTGACGCATAATCTGCTACGAATATTGCTAGCAGGTCTGCTACGCATATCGCTTGCAGATCCGACGCATATCTACGACAAAAATATAAAAACTACTTCTAATTTGAATTTTTTTGTATTTTGAGAGAATTGTCAATGCTCAAAAATGCGAAATTCCAATTCGCACTAGTGTGGACTTTATGTATACGTAGATGTAGTGTGGACTCTACGGGTTAAAATGAGAACAAAAAGGTATATCATGAACATCATGTACCGGCGAACAATACGTCTTGAATTACGATTTCATGGGAAAAAACCGCAATTCCAAGATTTTTTGAAAATAGTGAAATCTTTCAATGTAATGAAAGTTGTCAAAAAGATCACTGCACAAAACGTAACCCAATTTTATCATTATTAAGAAATTGGACTATGTCACGCTTTTGTATGTTGCGCTGGATTTTCACGCCGTGCGACCTGTATGTAACAGAGGAAAATAGTGACCTTGACTTTTAATCCGTGTTATCTAACCATGTAGCACAAAATGATGCAAATAATTGCGAAAACGACGCGACTCACTTGCGAGCTTGATGAAATTCGCAAACTGGACATTTGCCGGCATGCGCGCGCATTCCTCGAGAAATGGTTCCCGCGAATTTTAAAAAACTATAATTTTCAAAGAAATCTTCATTTGAGTAGACTAATTAATTTTTTGTAATATTGATGTTGATTTGACGAACTTCATTAATTTATTTTTATAATATTCAATACATTCTGGATGGCCTGGAATCATGGAGGAGATAAATATTTTTTTAACAAGGTTTGTGTATAAATACCGGTACCGACAAAGAAAATGCGCGATATCACTTTAAGAATAACAAAAATTTGGATATATTTTGAAAATTAATTTTGCCAGAAAAAAAAAATAAAGATGGAAATCCTAATTTTTGAAATTTTGACAATTTTTCGAAATAAAGTAAATTTTTGGATACTTTATATTTTTGTACATTTACTATAGTGCAGCTGTCAATAAAGGGATCAACATCTGCTACTGCGATAAATAGTGACCGAAAAGCAAGACAAGCCTTACGAAGAATGTCAACGTCATTAATACAATAACTTCTTATTTCATTTTTAAAATTAAAAATGTAATTTGTTTTAATGCATTCTTCATACCACTTGTAAAACTCTTTGCGGCTCTCTAAGGACATTGTGTCAGGGGAGTAATAATCTGCAGCGGGTAGTTTACCTATGTATGTCACATTTTGTGGTGTGTTAAAAAGGTGCGGAAAAGTACCCTTCTTTGCCTCCTCTAAACCAAAGGCAGCTGGCATAGCACTTAAGGGCATATGTAAGTAATTCAAACTGTCAACAAATCGTGTTTTATTCACAGTCATTAATATAATACTAGAACCGTTTAAAATAAGTTTCGGTGTGTTATTAGATCCTCGACTTTTAATCAAATGACTAAGGATGAACTGAGCATCGAAGCCCTTTGAGTTATGTGCTATACACACGGTCTCATCAAAGTGCTTCAAATCGCGGATAGCAAACTCTGTAAACTGAGCTACAGGGTCTATATCGAAAATGTACTGACGCACACCACACCATTTGCACCTTACATTTGGATCCGAATCGTCCATACATTCATCATATACCTGCTGTGCAACACACAAGTTAGGTTTGTGAATGTTGGTTGATTCATCTCCTACGACTTTCTCATACTGCTGTGTTTCGAAATCGTAAAAAATGTAAGCTACTTTTTTTTTTCATCGATACATTCCCTTTCGTTTTTTTCAGTTCAAGAGGTGCCATGAAACAAAAGTGATTATTAGGACAGAGTTTCTTACATGTAGTACATTCTGAAAAACCACATACATGACTAGTACCTTCGTTTGTTTTTTCAGAATTTAGTAGGTTTGAGCAACCATCACATATTTTGAGCACTGAACAAGTACTTTTTCCGGTGGAAAATGAATTAGGGAGTATATGCTTTCTAAAACATTCTTCTCCGTAAAAGTATCGGAGACACTCTCCACATTTAATATTATTATTATTATCAAAGTCAGCATCAGCATTGCAGGACGGAGAACTGTAACAAGCGTCACACTGCATTGAACATCTATGATCTGTTTTTCGAAAATATGACTTGTTACAGGGTATACAAAATTTGTTTGCTGCTCCGGCTCCGATTAAATTCAAAATCGCACTGTAATGATAATCGGGGTGTCCTTCATAAAATAAATAAATATTTTATCTAACTACACCCCCTGCGTTTGTAATGACTGAAGTACCATCATAAAAAGCTGTCTCTCTACCTTTACCAAAATCTTTATAATTATACACTATCATAGCTATTTGTCGTCTTGCTAAATAATTCTGGTAAGCGATCAGTTCAGGCAATCCACACCCACTCTCAGGTACTATTACCCCAGCGTTTCGCGTGAGCTCTTCGGCTGCTCTAATCTGAACTCTACCTGATCTTTTACGTATACTCTCCCACACTTTTTTGAAATTTAAATTATTTCTATCTGACTGAAGGTCAGCATTTGCGACGGCAACAGCAATAGCTTGAGGTAGACATGTATTCGGGTCATTCTCTATTTCATAAACTGATCGTTTTTTAAACCCTTTAGTTAACTTATTCCTACCTTTACCTACTGGTACACGTACCCGAGTGATTTCTACTACAAAAGTATCATCTATGTTGAAGCTTATGGCACTTTGTACAACTGACTCTACCAGTTTCCATAAGTCTTCAAAATAGAGATCCTTTACCGGTAGAAACGCCTTCCAGGCAACGCCCTTACTAAAACCATCCGACCAGAATACCAAACCCACAACATCACTTGCTTCACACCAAGATGTTATATAATCGAAAAGATCTAAAAATGCTGATTCTACCCAAGCAATCGGGTTATTTTTACCTGGAGGTATAATTTTGAACGTTAATGTTCTTCCAGTTATCGCGAATTTTTTAACAAATTGGTCACACTCGTTAATTTTAATGATAAAAGGGGACACATTATTTAAACTCTCATTCCTACCTATTGGTTGTGCATCATGAGTCTCTGATGTAGTAGGTTGCACAGCTTCCGTAGCCCAGGATGGACCTGCAATTGCTTCAGGTATTGATGGACCTTGGATTGGTTCAGTCTTGGTGTTTGATGTTGAACCACCACCGTGTTGGATTTCTATTGTATTATTTGTAGGTCCTGAAAAATGAAATAGTAATAATTCATTAAATCATATTGATGTTTGTCAAAAAAAAAGTTCAGAACGAAAAAAAGAGTTAAAATTACCTTTTTGCTTCCTGACCGATTTTTTATTTTCTTCCTCCTTTTTTTGCTTCTTGACTTCCTTTTTCTTTTTCTTCTCCTCTTCCTCCTTCTTTTTCTGCTCCTCTTCTAGACGTAATTTTTCTTTCCATGCCTCCTGTTTTAATTTCTGTCTCTCCAAACGCTCTTGCTTTTTATAATATTTATAAAGATCCTGATTTTGTAGAGCAACTGCCTCTTTCTTCTCTTGTTCTCTCACTTTGTCTATTTTTTTCACGCAAGCCTCCCTTTTTTTCATTCTTTTTTCCTCCATTTTTGTTTGTTGTTCTCTCTCCTGTATAGCTTTTCTCAATTCCTGAACAGCATTTCTCAATTTTAACTCCTGCTGTTTATTTTTCTTCACCTTCTCTGCATTTTGTGATGAAGGAATGAAATCTGTGTCATTGTCATCATCACTCACAACAACTTTAGATATTTTTTTAACTTTTTTAATTCGAGGGTCCTGTGAAGTAGTATCCTGATGTTGCCTCTTTCTTTGGATTTCTTTCGCTTTTCTTATATCAGATTCCAGCTGCAGTCTAATAGTATGATAGTATCCTGCGTCCGATTTCATCTGAGCCTTCGATTTTGTAGCCTGGATCCGTTCTGAAATAAAAACGAAAAGGCAACATGTATTTCCTACCTCATAAATATAATATAAAAAAAAAAGAAAAAAATATATATATATATATGATAGTTTACATACCTGCAAGGTTATTGTATTCATCAATTTTTGAGTTGGTATCCCTTTGAAGCTCCTCATATCTCCTTACCGCCATAAGTATAGGGATATCATCACCCCTCGCAGCGGCTTCATCTACAACACCGACAAGTCGTCCCAAAGTGTCACATTTTGAAACAAACCTCTGAATCCCACATAGAAGCATTGCTCGGTCATCCTCCTGCTGTTGAGCGCTGATAATGTCGTCCACTTGTTTTTCCACAGACATTTTAAATAAAATTAATTAACCGATGTAGTTTTTTATTCAATACTCTTTTAAAGTTAAAACACTTTTAATATTACTACAAAATTAAACAAACTTTGTTACACTTATTTTCTTTTATAGTAGTATATTAATTAACCGGAGTAATAAAACACCGTTTTCTTTTTGACACTTTGTACTGAACTGGTGAAAAGGAAACGATTCGACAATCTAATGCTGCACGAGTGAACACACTAGCAAGACTGATTTTTATTTCATTGTGAGATGTTATATATTTTCGGGGACATATGGAAGAAATAGATTCTCTGAGCCCTTTCTAAAATCCCTTTCTAAAATCTTCTAACTAGCATCAATCACCTGTTTTAATTTTATATTGAGAAAACGATTTGACATTCTAATATTACATAAGTGGCATATTAACAAGCCTCACTTTTCATTTGGTGTGTAATGATAGATATTTTGGGGGGGAAGTTACGACAGGAGTAGTCTCTCCGTGCCCTTTATGAAATCATCCAGGTAGTACTAATTACCTGTTTTAATTTTACCATGGGAACGATTTTACATTTTAATATTACACAAGTGGCATACTTCAAAGACTGAGTTTCATTTCGTCGGAAATATTAGATATTTTTCGGCAAGATACGGAAGAATAGGATTCTATCTACAATTATATA
>CAKNXH010055293.1:17596-28719 GCA_932178445.1 Andricus quercusramuli
ATATATATATATAATATACATCCACTTTTTGTTGATTTATAAATGAGAACATTTTTCAGTAAACTTATTTCATTAGAATAATACTTATCTAAATTTCATCTCCTCACTATTAAAATTGTTAACTAATAATAATAATTGGATGAGACATGAGTGTTGTCTACATTTGTATAATATGTGTTTTAAAAAATGTATAGAACGTGTCTAGACTTGTTTTACCCCCCCCCCTCCTTTGAAGCTATCATAACTATCCCTTCCCCTTTTATATAAAAACCCTGTATGACCAGTCAGGAACTACACAACTTCTCTGAATTTTTAGAGCAAAACATACAATGTCGCAAACTATGGGTGATGTTCAAAAAGTTATTGAAAATTTTCCTTCAACTACTGTTAGTACTACGTCTAAAAAAAGAGTTCATATGACTGAGGTGGAACCGTCACGCAAGTCAAACAGGCATCTGATTTTGACTACAGTCTACACACTCAATAACTCCTGTAGTAAAAACGCAATTGTTGGACTCGAAGTGCAGTCAGACGGCACTTTTCATCCCATTATAAAAATTGTGTCCAACAAGCTACAAGGAATCACTTTTGGGGCAGCAACATGGTCCAAATTCCAGGAACAGTTTGATGTCATAAGTGCTTACTTTGAAAATGAGGGATATTTATCATCAGACAAAGAGCCGCTCTATATCAACGATTACAAAGTGAAATTCACAACATCGTTCGGGGAGAAAACTATTCTTTTTGACAGAATAGCTGCTCCTAATTGTGAAAATAGTGAACATGATGGAGATTCTTGTGAAAACAAGAAAAAAAAAGTTTTTGTGCCTGCAGTAGCTATGAAAAAAGCTAGTTTCATTGGATTGAAAAATATTATGTTGTGTGCGAATGAGTATTTTGGAATGCTTCAAGCTTTACGCATTTTAGTAGAAGATTGTATGTCTCGAGTTGTACAGTTATTAACCGAACATTGTATTTCTATGAAAATAGCCGAACCATCTAAGAATTTTATTTTTGAGTTAATGAATCATGAAAAATGTGACGAGTTTAAAAATGTGATGTACGAATATTTATCGTCAAAATTCAACGATTATTACATTGATATTATTTATCATGAGATCGGCGGGGTATTGTTGACCCATGTGACATCTACTGTGAAAACAAATATTCAAAAAAGAATCACATTCAACTAATCATGTTCAATCATTTTAAAAAGTTGAAAGAATATATACATATACTTAGTAAAAATGGGAGAGGATACCTATTTTTACCGAACTTTTCTTCACGTAAAACTATATATATATGTATATACATGTATACACCTTGAAACTATATTAATCAATAAATATAATTAACATTGAAATGTGTAACACACTGATTTTATTTAAAAAGACCTTTTCCCAACGCTAGTCTGTAAGTTAAATCTACAAAAAAAATGATTGAGGTCATAAATTGACAAATACAGACAATGTAAATTCTATGGTATTAAGGTATGCTGATCTAGTAGTCCGGATAATTATGTATGGAGAGTAAAAGAAAATTGAAAACAATATAATGAGATCTCTGAAATTTTCGTTAAATAGGTCACCGTAAAATGAACATATCATTACGGAAAGTGAAAGATCACTGGAAACCTTATAATTATATCTCTGAAATTTTAGTCACATAGGGCGTTGTAAAAGTGAATGCACGCATCACGAGATTCTAGTAATGACCTTAAATTTTACATGAAAAGCGAAAGGTCGTTAGAAGAACTAAAGTGGACTCCCTGAAATTTTCGTCAGAGAGGTCAGTGCAAAGTGATTGCATCATGAGACATTAGTCAATTAAAGAATTATGTACGTAATATGCTGTCTGGGCGAGGGGGGTCGGCGACATAGTGCGGTAAGGGGGGCTAGGGAGTAGTGGAGGGGGTGTCTGCCTATAGTGGTGCCTTACTACTACTGTGACATTGTGTACATATTTCATAACATTTTGCATCTTCATATAACAACGAATAGCAGTTTTCATTTTAAGTAGCATAAAACTTAGGATTTGTTGACGAATAAAAAAACCAAAATTATTTTGTATATTCATTTATCCAATAAAAGATACACGTTGTTTTCAACGCTCAATAAGAAATTGTTATTTAATGATTATGCAAAATAACTTAAAATATTGCGTAAATGTCGCTTTGTTTTCGTCTTACTCTACTTTTGTTAATCTTTCGTCAAATAATTTTATTTTGTGCGGGAAGGCAGAATGTGGAGCATTGAAGTAGAGGCAAAAACTGAGCCCCTACTTTGACGCACCAAGTGGAAGATTTGGAAATTTGTGCCCATTAGAGCGCCAAAGTAGGGGCAAAAATTGCATTGGAATAGCCTCTACTTTGAAACCTTAGCCCCTACAAATGACAGCGTGAAGAGCGTCAAAGTAGGGTCTATATTTCGACTCGGGGGTGATTGCCTACTTCTCACATGTCAAGCACAATACTTTTCACAGCGAATCTCAGGAAAAAGTTCGATTTTCGGAGTGAGATTCTCAATAAATAATTGAATCTATATATTTTGATCAGCACTAATCATATTAGTCGTTGTTACAATTATTCATATTGAATTTAGTTCATATCATTTTAGTTTTCATTGTGTTTTACTTTGTGTAACAGAGTGAGGTTAGAAAACGACGATCAATGTAAGTCGTATTTTCTATAAGTCTCATAACATTGTTCCTTTGGCTACTTCACAGCCTCTAGAGGTGTAAAGTAGCATACTTTACAAACTCTAGAGGTGTAAAGTGAGAAGCTCAGAAATCGGCAACTTTCCAGAGTCTACGGAGGCACGGAAAATCGAACTTTCCGCAGACGTGCTGTGAAAATATATTTTCCACACTTTTGTTTAAGTTCTCTTGCTGATAGCATAAAAAAAGTATTACTCGTGCTCGAGCACTTTACTTTTTACGTGATTAATAAGTATAGTTGATTAATTGCTCAAAGCTCTGTAGGATTTGAGGTACACATTCTCATCGTGACAAACGCGCCATGCACTCAATTTTCGGCAGGCATTTTAAAATGTACATTATTTTCTGAATGAAATTACAATACAAAACTACAATCCTTTCTTCAGACATTCTTCTCTATCTCGCATTATTATGATGCTAAAAATAGGATTTTTGTTTTCATATTATTTTTCATGGATAAACAAAAACTTCAACAAGTCTTCTTTCAGACTTTTTACGTATCTCGCGTCTTTTGGCGCAATATTGGAACTTTCGATGTTTACATATAGTATTTTTGATAAATAAAACCAAATTACAAGTCCCATCGAAAAATTATTTAAGAAAATTTTGTACGACTTTTTAAAAGCGATCATTCCTCCTTAAGGCTTTTTCCCGTATGTTGCGTTGTTTGGTTCAACATTGGAATTTTTTTCATACTATTTCAGTTAAATAAACCAAAAATGGCAAATTCCATCCAAAAATGGTCCAAGAAATTTCTTAATGAGATTTTAAAAGCTGTAATTCAACCATACAACTTTTTGTCGTATCTCACGCGGTTTTGCCGAAAATTTGTATTTTATTTTTTTTTCATGGTATATTTGACAAATAAAACTGAAAATGACAAATCCTAACAAAAAATGCTGAGAAGAAATTTTGTACGATTTTTTGCATATTATTTTCGAGAAATAAAACCAAAACGTCAAGTCTAATGAACAAATAATTGAGGGAGAAATTGTAGATATTTTGAAAGGAAGTGTCTACGTGTACCGAAATTTCGGTACAAATATCTCCGAACTACGACTTTGGCTATTTGTACCAAAATTTCGGTACGAATAGATGTCAGATACTATGTAGGGTATTTGTACCGAAGTTTCGGTACGAATATAGCTTTTGAATACTATACTTTGGCTATTCGTACGGAAATTTCAGGAGTAAACTTCCGAAAAGCGAATACCTCCAATTAATTTGAAAATCCATATATACCTATGCATTTTTATGCCAAAACTCAAAAAAAAAAAAAAACTATAAGAATGTCATGTTCTTCCGCTTAATTTCAGTAATTAATAAAAAAGACCAATATTTTACATGATATCCCTACCCCTTTCCAAAGTCTTATGGGGGGTAGGGGAGGCACTCCTGTGAATGGTTACAGAAATAATGTTGGTCAAATCCCTACCCCTTTCCAACTTCTTGTGGGGGGCGGGAATGCACCCCTGTGTTTGGTTACAGAAATAATGTTGGTCAAACTCCTTCCCCTTTCCAACGTCTTATGGGGGGAGGCACCTCTATGACTGGTCACAAAAATATTGTAGGTCACATCCTTACCCTTTTCCAACACCTCAAGGGGGGGGGGGCGTTAATCGGAGGGATCGGCTTTTCGGAAGTTTATCCCCGAAGTTTCGGTACAAATAGCCAAAGTAGTATCTGGGAGCTATTCGTACCGAAATTTCGGTACCCGTAGACATACGGCCATTTTGAAAAGCTTCAATTCTTCTTGTAAACTTTCTTTACGTATCTGTCATTGGTAAAAAAACTCACTCTCTTTTTTAGAATACAAAAAATAATGTTGTGTGCCAAAGCTCGACGATTTGATTCGTTCATTTTTTTTAGAGTTCTCATGTTTATGGACAGACGCAATCGCCAAAACTTGATTTTCGTCTTCAGGGGGCCTTCAAACGTGAAGGTCCGTTCAAAAACTGAGCTGTAAAACTTCGGCCTATTATAATACTTTCTCCATCATGAATTATGAGAATTTAAAAATGATTACATATTTTAATGAGTGAATACTTATTTTAAGCATTAGAATTGTAATTTTAATTAGAAATTCTAATTGAAGTTTTTAATTTTTTAATATTTGAATTATTCCAATTAGACCGTTTTCTATTTAAAATTATTACTTACAATTTAAAATAACATTTCCTAATTTTGAAGTCTTCAATTAAAAATCATTTAACATTGAAGGCTTTTAATTAGAAATTATATAATCTTTATCGGTTATATTGGATTTTGTTTGACTTCGCAAGCGTTCCTCATTTGAATGATCAATTCAATAATCAATTCAATATAAGATAGCATTTATACATTTGCCAAGACAAGAAAAGTTTTGAATGTAGGTGAAAATTTAGTACAAGTTTCTGGAGTTAATTTGCACATAGAATTGATTGGTGCAGTTTACTTTTAACCTAGGATCAATATTGCTTAATTTGTTTCAAATTATTTGATAAAAAATTGCTGTAAGAAAATGAAAATGTAATACATGTTTCTTTATCCATTTTAAAGAAACATTCATATCATCTTTACTTAATACACCGGAATGTGAAATATCAATTGGAATTTAATATTGTCACTAATATTTTTTTGGTACAAATAAAGTAAGGATTAGAATTTCAAAAGTATTATCATTTTAAACTAATTTGTTATTTTGTAAATCATGTCAGAATCCCTGCTTCTACTTTGCCGATGTCTTGAGATAAAAAGGAGAAGCTGCAATGATAACAGATTTAAAATCATAACCCAGAGAGCTGCAGAGCAGCGATTTAACCTGCAGAGAAAGAGTAGAGGAAGGTAGTTCGAAGAGGACAGTAGCTACGGACCGCTATATATATTTTTCCCCCACTCCGCCGCCACTTGCCGCATCTATAAGTTTGCATCGTTCGCAGCGCCTCTTGCAGAAAAGCGTTGAAATACATGATTTATAAATGGCGGCACCAATAGTGTGAGCCGGGTGTAAATGAACGCATACATGCTTGTCACGAAACACAAATGTGTACGATTGTGTATACATGTATGTACCCTGGCGGACCGGCCGAACGGAAAGGATATGCTATAGCGTATCCTTATACCCTACCGAAAATCTAGACGATTTCTAGATGAGATCGTCTAGGAACGCATCATCTAGAATTGACTCCATTCTAGATGATACTAGACGAATGCTAGACTCGAAAGGGTCGCAGGTAAAACTTACTAGACGCCTCTAGATAAACTCTGGACGAACCCTAGACAAGGCGACCGTCATAAAATTGCCCTTGACGTTCGCTAGATGAGCAGAGTCTAGAAAGTATCTAGAAATAATCTAGATTTCCGGTAGGGTAGTATCTCATTAAAAAAGAAAGATGAACATTTCACTTGTTGAAATTCGGATTCTACGTGAAATTTCGCGCAAGAAGATCACGGAGTAATTGCAATTGTTTTTCTTGCAACATTAAACACTTTTTAAAAATATAATACTTATCGATAACGTGGGCTCTGAAGGCGACTTCAAGCGCATCGTCGTTCAGTAGCAGTTGATAGGCGTTATCCGTCGGTAACTAATCATATTTTGATGTAACGTCCCGGGAATATTTTTGCGCGAAAATCAAATCTATTAGAACTCAGGTTCTTTTTCGACAGCGACGCGATGAATTCCTCCGTCGCACTCTCCGGCTTCGACAAAACCAACGTTGATGCTATTGTTCTATTTCATTTTTTATTAATTTAAAAATTATAAATTGAATAAAAAATAAACTATTTCTACTGAATTAATTTTAGAAATCAGGGTTAATAATTAAAGAAACAGATTACTTTTCCTTGTACTTTATAAGTTTATTCTTCCTCGATCAGAAAAATATTACAAGTCTCCAATTATTAGAGAGAATTCGGACAAAGTTTACCCGTCGCGAGTCAATCAAAGTCTGATCTCAGAAATCTATGGTGTTCGCGTTGGCAAGCATAAACTGTTAGCCAATTAAAATTGGCAAGCAGAAGCCCATCTATCAATTGTTTCGAAGGCGGCTAGTAATCTAGTGATTGTTTCGGCAAAATGAGTTTTAGGGAAAATGAAATTTCGGACAAGTGAATACCTACCCTGTCTCGCGCAATTATACTCCCAATCACTCACATGCATTCAGCCAATCATAATCTGAATTTGTATCCCCATACTAACCAAAAATGACCTAATTCCCACGTCAAATGATGATGCAAGCTCGACCCATTTTACTTCCCAAGTAAATATCGTTGGGCACGTTTTCGTAACGTGCGACGAAATCTCATTTCATGCTTCACTAACAATTTGTCAAATGAATGATTCTAAAATAAATTCGTTGGCTTCTTGCGTTTCTCATATACATAGTTAATGGTTAAAATTCTGGAAAAAACTAGTTATTAAACAGTATTCCCTTTATTCATTCAGTCATTCCAAACAAGATCTTGAAGTTATATTTCATCATCATAACCAACCCCTTTCAATTAACTGCCTTTTGAAATTGAAGATAAACCACGTTCTCACATTTTCATTTCACACTTAATACAGGGTGTCCGTGTATTCAAAATACATATTTGTATTTTCTGATTCCTTGTGAAAAACTGAATAGAAAATAATCAATAAAAAAATTTGATTGAATGCATAATTGCCGAGTAATTAGCAATTAAAGATTAACCAATCAGAAAAATGCGTTAGATAGCCGACAGTCCATGTGCCATCGCTAAGAGTGTGTGAGAATACAAGTTCAGAACGTATAATTTCCGGTCCGTTTATTTTTATAGGAGGTTTTGACTCTTTGGTGCAACTTCACACTTAAACGAGATTTGAAAATTAAATAGTATCTTTTTCGTGGCAACCAAATTAGAAAACATTGCTTGGCGCCTGAATTCTGAGCATTTCGCAGAATTCCTTTTAGTTCTGTAGAAATAATTACTTTAACATTTTTGAATTACCCTGAACACTTTTGAATAGATTGAATTATTTGGAGTTTCAAGACTTTTAAATAAGAGGTGTATAAACTGTCACTACGGGTAAAAAAAATGGTCGGTACCGGTTTTTGAACCGTAAATGAAATTCAAGGAATTCACGGAATTCAGGGAATTCACGAAATTCCAACAATTTTCGAAATTCACGAAATTCAAAGAATTCGTGGAATTCACGAAATTCAGAGAATTCGTGGAATTCATGAAATTCGCGGAACACATGGAATTTATGGAATTCACGGAATTCATGGAATTCACAGAATTCACGAAATTCATGGAATTCATGGAATTCCCAGAAATCACGAAATTCATGGAATTCATGGAATTCACAGAATTCACGAAATTCATGGAATTCAAGAAATTGATGCAATTCACGGAATTCCAAGATTTCTTGGAATTCACGAAATTTGAATAATTTGTGAGATTCACACTGTCGGCACCTTTGCAGAAAATTACCAGTACTGACAGATTTTTTTACCGGTTTTTGAACCGTACATAAAATTAAAGGAATTCACCGAATACACGGAATTCAAGAAATTCACAGAATTAACCGAATTCAAGGAATTAACGAAAAAGGAATTCACGAAATTCACCCCTTCCAACAGCTCGTGGCGGCTGGATGGTGGCCCTGTGACTGGACACAGAATTAATGATAGTCAAACCCCTACCCCTTTCCGACATCTCTTGGAGGCGCAAGGCACCCCTCTGACTAGTCACAGAAATAACGTTGGTCAGAGCCCTATCCCTGCATCTCTCTGATTCGTCTTCTATGATCAATCAGAGAAATAAGTTCAGTTTTACCCCTAACTTTTTCTAAGTTTAAGCAGTTTAAGCTTTATCGACAATTTTTTTACAGGTACCGACAACTTTTTTTTACCGACACCGGTTTTGCATACACAACCTTTTGAATACTGTTAATTTCTCCGAATTCTCCGGAATTTTCCGAAGTTTGATACAATCATTACCGTGTTTCTAATTCTTTCACATTTAGTCTAGTTAGTCGACTGCTAAGCTAGAAGTGAATGAAGATGTGCTTGTGAATTAAATCCCGCAGAATTCTCACGAATTTTGTAGCATTCACTTCAAAATTTGTTTTTCATTAATTGAAAGACTTTTTAATACTTTTCAACCTATGAGAATACAGATTAAATTATTTGAAATTTAAAGATTCTTGAATTCTCCAAATTCCTCTGAATTCGCTGAATTCTACTAAATCCATCGCAACTTTCGTAATTCTTACCTAATAAGTCAATTTAAGACGACGGCCTAGCTACCAGTGCATGAAGTTGTACTCGTCTTTTGAATTTTGCAAGGTTGTCATGAATTCTGTAGAATACCTTCCAACACTTCAGAATTAATTTAAAGAATTTTAAATACTTTTCTCACTATGAAAATATGCAATCAACAGTATAGAATATGTAGAAAAACTCATAAATCCTATAAATTCTCCAGATTTTTTCTGAATTCTAATAAAATAATAGCACTTTTCCTGATTATTTCCCAATCAGTCAAGTTAGGGAGTCGGCGTAGGTACGACTGAAGGAAGATGTACCCTTTATTTGAATTACAAACGATTCTATTAAATTCTGTAGAAATACATTCAATACTTTTGAATTATTCAAAACATTTTTAAATACTTTTTAAGCTACGATAATACACATTGAATTATTTTTAATTGGAGGGCTCCCAAATTCTACAAATTCCCCTAAATTCTTCAGGATTCTACTAAAACCATAGCACTATTCCTAATTCTTTCCAAATTAGTCAAAGTTATTTCGACGGCTTACCTACCGCTGAATGAAGATGTAATCGGTACTTGAATTTTGTGGAATTTTCTCGAATTGCATTGAATTCCCCTCCAAATTTCTGAATTCACTTGAAGAATTTTTTAAAACTTTGAAGCAATGACAACAAGCATTGAATTCTTTGGAATTTAAAAACATTAAGTCTTGCTTTTTATAATAGGAAGTAAGGAACTAATTTTGATGGACATTTTCAATCGGCTTTTAACCAACTTTTTGCAGTAGTTTTTCGACTAGAGAATCCAAACAAGCGTGTTCTTTCTTGAAGGAAAAAGTTTACGACCTTTCAGAAAAGTGTGGAATGGTTAGAATATACTATCTTGGATTTTATAAGCGAAAGTAAGGAACTTCTTTTGACAGATATTATCAATCATCTTTTTGTCGAGTTTCTTCAGTAGTTTTTTATATGCAGAGTTCAATCAAAGGAGCCTGGTATTGACGGGAGGCACTTACGAGCTTAAAAAAATGGGTTAATATTTAAAATTTACAATATTGCTTTATGTAACCGAAAATCTTGGTTTTTGTAACTGAAAGACTTTTTTAATCTTCTTTTTCGAAAGTTTTTTCGGTAGTTTTTAACAGAGGAATCAAAACAAGGTAGTTTGTTTTCGACAGGGACTCTAACGAGCTTCTAAATAATTATGAAATATTGCAATGTTATGAAACTTCCTATGATTTGCAGAAATAATGAACTACATATGGTCACCTGCTTAGAACGTCAGCTTTTCAAGCTTTTTGAAATAGTTTTTCACCTGGTGAGGAATTAAGTACTAAGTCTTATAAATTCTTAAACATTCATAAACAGCTCGAAACAGAAAAAAATTTACAACAGACACACGCATCAACGTAAGAGGGTGTGTCGATGTTTCTTCAAAAGATTTCAAACCAATTGAAACCACCCCTATTTTACAACGGAGCCGGGTAATTTTTCGAATTAGGGTAATTTTAATGATTTTTTGTTAAATTAAGGGGTGAGATGGCGGGTTTTCACATTCGATAGAGGGTTGACATTTTTGCTGCTCTTTTGGCATCAATTGCTACCAGTATCACCAAAAAACCTAACGATTTTTCGAATTAGTGTAATTGTATTGAGTTTCCGAAAATTAAGGGATGATTTGACGTGAGTTCCCCATCAGATATGGTGATAAAATGTTTTTTCTGCTCTTTTGGCATTAACTGCCACCAGTATCACCGGAAACGTGGCGAGTTTTTGAAAAAGAGTCATTGTATTGAATTTTTGAAAATTAAGGGATGATTTGGCATGGGTTCCACATCACATATCGGGATGAAATTTTTTTCTGCTCTTTTGGTATCAATTGCTACCAGTATCACTGAAAATCTGATGATTTTTTGCATTACAGTCATTGTATTGAATTTTTGAAAATTAAGGGATGATTTGATGTGCCTTCCACATCACATATCGGCATGAAATTTTTTTCTGCGTTTTTGGTATCAATTGCTACCAGTATCCCTGAAAATCTGATGAGTTTTTGCATTAGAGTAATTGTATTGAATCTTTGAAAATTAAGGGATGATTTGGCGTGGGTTCCACATCTGATACGGGGATGAGAATTTTTTTCTGCTCTTTTGGCATCAATTGCTACCTATCACTGAAAATCTGATGAG
>CAKNXH010055293.1:39795-51490 GCA_932178445.1 Andricus quercusramuli
TTTTATTTGGAATTCCATACAGATTACATCCTTGGAATCTCCATACATATCCATACAGCCGGAGGAACTTAGCGCGTTTTTTGAAACATCCTGTTTCGAAAACCATACAGATGCTAGAACGAATTTTATTTGGAATTCCATACAGATTACATCCTTGGAATCTCCATACAGATCCATTCAGCCGAAGGAACTTAGCGCATTTTTTGAAACATCTTGTTTGGAAATCCATACAGATACCAGAACAAATTTTATTTGGAATTCCATACAGATTACATCCCTGGCATCTCCATACACATCCATACAGCCGGAGGAACTTAGCGCGTTTTTTGAAACATCCTGTTTCGAAAACCATACAGATGCTAGAACAAATTTTATTTGGAATTCCATACAGATTACATCCTTGGAATCTCCATACAGATCCATACAGACGGAGGAACTCAGCGCATTTTTCGAAACATCTTGTTTGGAAATCCATACAGATGCTAGAACAAATTTTATTTGGAATTCCATAAAGATTACATCCTTGGAATCTCCATACAGATCCATAAACCCGGTGGGACTTAGCGCGCCTTTTGAAAAATCTTGTTTGGAAATCCATACAGAAACCAGAAAACGTTTTGTTTGGAGTTCCATACAGATTACATCCTTGGAATCTCCGTACAGATCCATACAGCCGGAGGAACTTAGCGCGTTTTTTGAAACATCCTGTTTCGAAAACCATAAAGATGCTAGAAATTTTATTTGGAATTCCATACAGATTACATCCTTGGAATCTCCATACAGATCCATACAGCCGGAGGAACTTAGCGCATTTTTTGAAACATCTTGTTTGGAAATCCATACAGATGCTAGAACAAATTTTATTTGGAATTCCATACAGATTACATCCTTGGAATCTCCATACAGATCCATAAACCCGGAGGGACTTAGCGCGCTTTTTGAAAAATCTTGTTTGAAAATCCACACAGAAACCAGAAAACGTTTTGCTTGGAGTTCCATACAGATTACATTATGTGAACGTCTGCCAATTCATGTTTGGAAATTGCATGTAGATACATACAGCGTTAGGGACTTTTTTTGGAAATCCATACAGAAACCAGCAAACGTTCTGTTTGGAATTCCATACCGATTACATCATAGGGATTACCATGTAGATCCATACAGATTTTCCAAGTGGCAAAATTTTCCTGTATGCCACTACCATTAGAAACCAACAGGGACATACAGACACATACAGAAATTCTGTATGGATCTGTATGGCATTTAATGAAGGGAAGCTGCGAGGTCCCAGAAACACAGCTCTCAATCGGTGTTAATGTATAAGCGAACATCGAACGTTGAAGAGTGATGTAGAGATCGCAGGTTCGGAAGCTTTCAACTTCTGCAGGTTTAAATTCTTGGATACAGGCAGTTTGACAAGGTGGAGAGTTTGGAGGTTCTCTTTTTCATCAAGGATTGACGACGGACCTACAAAGAAAAACGATTAATACAAAATAAATAGCCTAGTGTTAGAAGCACAATTAAAATGATTAAACTTTTACGATTCTACTTGATAATAAATTAAAATCACGAAATCATGACTGAACAAATCTTCTTTCTTTCGAAGTTATTTGAACCATGTTTTACAGAAATTGTTTAAAAAAACAATATTTAAATTTGAATTTATTCAGAAAGGAGAATATCTTATTTTTGAATAAATTTAATTTTACAAATTTTCAATTTATAGCTCCATCTAGTCTAAGAAGACGTTAAAGATTTTCTGTATTAGAGGAGATAAATTTGATCGATATTGTACATTTCCATTTCACAGTATGTGAAAAGATTCCTCTTCTGATTGATCGTCACCATCTCCGATGATAATACAAATTCCTATAGTAAAAATAAAACAATATTTTATTTCCATTGAAAATAGAAAGAAACTTCTAAGTTAATCTCAAATGTTTAATCACTTGCAATTTTAATTTTGATTGTGGAAGTACTGTATTTATTTTTGATTTATCTACAAATAAAATTGTGTGAATCGAAAATATCTTATTTTACGAACAAAAATGTAAAATAAGACTTTTGGACTCAAGCTCATAGCCTCAAATTTGAATCACCTCATTTTAATAAATAAATACTAGAATGAAATATTTTTTGGATAACAAGCAGTAACTCCGTTTTTAAATATTAGTATTTATACAGCGAGAAATACTGTTCAAGTTGATAATTTTCAACTAAAATTAAATCTTCGAATGATAAACTCAATTAACCTGAACTTCAGAAAATTTTATTTTACGGAAATATTATTAAAGCAAACAGATTTTCCCCTGTATGAATACTTTTATTTAAAAAAGGAGTACTGCTTAATGTCGCTCACATCGCTTGATTTCAAAGCCCTAAAATAAAAGTACGTGTATAAATATACGACATAAATACTTACCAGCTTCATTTACAAATAAATCACGAACAATTCGTTATCCGAAAAACCTCAAACTTCTCTTTACTGATCACTTGTAACATATTTTTTTCTCTGTAAATTGCATATTGCCGTGATCACTTCAAATGGAACATTACATTTAAAAAATTCGAGTTTTATAAAGAAAAAAACAATGAGCTTGTCCTTTTATTTCGTAAATTCAATTTGACACATATTATTATCCCCCTAGAGATCCTCAAGGGAGAGTTGAGACACGGGGTACTCAAATTCTGATTGGTGCCGCTGTTCCGGAACCACTGATATATATAATACACTGGATGCAGGATTCAATGGAACGATCTGTGCCTTCTTGAAGGCCTCGGAGCCGCCATTTATCAGGGTTGTTTTGGTTCGGGATCATTCGGGACAGATCGGGATATGCGGGATATTCAAATTTAATTTGGAATAGAACTCAAAAATAGTAATAAAATCATGTAAATCTTAATAAAAGGTAATTACATATTTAAAAATAATCGAACAGTACAAAAAAAAGAAAGTCGATGGTATTTTGAATTGGCGGAATACACATTCATAGGTTATGTCACTAGTGACAAAGTTGTGTCAAAGGTGCTAATGTTACCATGAGGATGGTGAGATTTTCAGTTATATTTTTATATTCAGCACTCTGAAATTTTAATGATTTGAGGCTTATACTATTTTCAATAATTCCATTTCAATTTTTTTATTTTTCAATACTTCATTTTAACTTTCTTATGTTAAATTTATTATAACAGATATAGCGAACCTCAAAGCGTGTACAGAGTTCTTTCAGAGAAATTTGTAAGTGTTCAAAATTATATAATTTTCAAGCTATTTGAACTTAAAAGCAGTACAATTTAGTGATTATAAGTTTTTTCTTGAGAAATATAAATTGAAAAATGTCATTTACAAATTAAAAATTATAAGAAATGAAAAAATGCAAATTTTAAAGTTTACATGCAGCACCCTGAAATTCGAACAATTCAAGGTTTGTTTTATTTTGAATAATTCAATTTTATTTAGTTCATTTTTCAATGTTTGATTTATAATTTCTTATTTTAAATAAACAGTCAAATATTGTTAAATATTGGAAAAAAAATGTTTAACAATGTTTTTGAAAAATGAAAAAAGATTTTGAAGTTTCAATTAGATGCAAACATTCCATTAATTACCAAGGCTTTCGAAATAAAATAGTTCAATTTTTAACGTAAAAATCTATAAAGTATTTAATTATGAACAGATTCATAATCGGCTTATAAAATCAATTATTTTATTATTATTATATTGTTAAAAGTCGAACTATAGTTCAATTTTAAAAATATATAATTAATTTATATTTACAGTTTATCAACTGAACATTTTTCTTGTTCTCTTTTTTTGTCAAAGTTAACCCGTGCCCCCGAGCCTTTGAAATTAACATGGGGGTTGAAATGGGAAAAGCTTGATTTTCAAAAAAAAAAAAAAAATGGAAGAAAGAGCTACTTGTTATAAACTTTTTGTGAATTAAAGCATTAAAACCTCTTAACGCATGTTCAAAGAATAATTTCCACCCAGTAAGTTTTAATTTTGACTCTCCAGCCCCTTTCAAGCCACTGTTATTGTGCTTGGAAAGTGACTCAAAAACTGCAAAATAGCAGTTTCCTATTAAATTCATACTAAAAACGGTATTCTCTGGATTTTTTTTACAAGTATTATTTTTAATTGTCAAGGGACCAGTTTCCAAGTATTTTGTGAATAATTTTTAATTACTCAAACAATTATTATTTATTTAAGAATTATATTTTTCTTAAAATCGTGGAAAATTATTGTTTGCGGGATATAAGTGATAGATTTTAATTTTACAGAAATAGAATATACCTACATTGGATAGTTTATAAGAGAATGTAATACACTACTATGCAAAAGTTTCTAGACCTATATTTTTCAATACTTTATAAAAGCACTCTAGTTTTAAAAATACTCAACTCTAAAGGTACTTCCAATTACTACACAAAATCTGATAAAATTATACGCCTAATGGTCTTAAATTGAAAGCAATATATTAATTTTATTAGAAGTTATTTAAAAAAAAAACAAATCTCAATGTTTCCGAAGAATATTAATAAATCAAAAAGCAATTAACATTTTTTAATCTCATTGCTCTAGTTTTAAAGATAATTTTCTTAATTATTTAAGTGACTTGATAAGATATTTCTAGAATTTTTCCTTCGATGCAATAAAAACCTAAGATTAATTTAAAGAACTTATCAATTTCGAATATATTGATATTTTCCGGAAACATTAACATTTGTTCGTTTTTTCAAACAACTTCTAATAAAATTAACACATACTGGCTTTCATTTATGCCCATAAAACGGGCACTTTTATCACCTTTATGTAATAATTGAGAGAAAATCTACAATTTATTATTATTAAAACTAGGGTGGTTGTTCAACCTATTGGAAAATAGATGTCCAGAAACTTTTGCACGACATTAAATATATGAGAAATAAATTTTTATACTCCTACATGCGCGTGAGTTATTATTTGCTTTGTGTAACATTTCGA
The DNA here is from genome assembly GCA_932178445.1 of Andricus quercusramuli. Taxonomy (NCBI): domain Eukaryota; kingdom Metazoa; phylum Arthropoda; class Insecta; order Hymenoptera; family Cynipidae; genus Andricus; species Andricus quercusramuli. The sequence continues at coordinate 44,780 of CAKNXH010055293.1, forward strand.
TTTCAGTTAACGTATACCGAAGATGTTTACACATAAATCTGTCTTGGGTCGTAGTTTAGGACAGATGTTTTTTTACAATATATATTTCTATCTTATATATTTATACCTCATACTTTTTTCTATGTTCACTTTCATTGAACATTAATTCAAAGTTCGTATTCGTGAATTGCATAATATTATTGGCATAATATTAATATGAATAATTATTTCACTTACGCACGTACCACAAGAGTTTTATTCCTTTTGCTCTTTTTAATTATTATTATTTATATTATACTTTAAATTCATTTCGTAATTATAATATACATCAGTCGTATATTTACAATTTCACACCACTTTTTTTATCCGCAGAAAATTTATTTTGTACAAATTGGTAGATCTTAAAGGTTCCAATAAGTGTTTGACAATTCTAACGTATATCGATTTTTAGGATATCACAATTATTATATTGTTCACTTGTAAAAACTTCAAAGTTTCATTATAACTTTCAAGAGAAAAAAAATCAATATTCTAAACCACGTGTTTGCAAAATGTGTATTCCACCAATTCAAAATACCATTGACTTTTCTTTTTTTGTACTGTTTGATTATTTTTATTTATGTAATTACTTTTTATTAACTTTTGTTTAGTTTCCTAGTTTTAATCAATTCGCACATTGATAATAAACTAAATTTTACATGATTTTATTGCTATTTTTGATTTCTCTTCCATATTAAATTTGAATCTCCCGCATATCCCGATCCGTCCCGAATGATCCCGAACCAAAACAACCCTGATAAATGGCGGCTCCGAGGCCTTCAAGTAGGCACACGCGTTTTCCATTGAATCCTGCATCCAGTGTATTATATATATCAGTGTCCGGAACCCGCTATTCTAAAAATGGCGCGATTTTCAAATAGAGTGTTCATTCCTCAACAGATTTAATACAAATAAAGAGAATATTGTTAAATTAAACATTTAAAATAAATGAAATGTTATTAAATATCACTTTCAGACATATACATATATTATACAGATTTCCATGAATGATATTTGTTAAATAGATACATTTCGTAGGTTGGAAGCAAAGTTTTGGCTGGATAATTAACTTTAAGGTTATACATACAAAGAAAGTAAAAATAAATTGTAGGAAAGGACGAAGATTTGTTCAATTTCACAAAAGCAGTGTTAATTGATTTTCTTTTCCTCACTGGTAAACTCTGAAATGATGTTGGAATTGCATCTTTCATGATTTGTCACTTGCTTTCCAATCTGCTCGATTGATATTCTGAATCCACAATTCTCGAAGTTTGGGATCTCGCAGAATTTGTTTCTAGAAAACCCCGTTTTTAGATCAATTATTGCAGTATAAAATACAGCAATTTACCATTTTTGCGAAACACTTATATCTCACAAAAATATCGTCAATATTTTTCTTCGGAAAGTAGGTTATACACAACCTCTTTTTCACTTCTTCATTAATCACAAAACTCGCATATCACACTTCATACATCATAGCTTCAATATAAATAAATTGACAAAAATGATTTATAATAAATAATGGGCCTGCTTTACGCAGTTTTCATTTTTTGATCCTTTTTCTTAAACACGAAAATTTCTCGATGCTCGCTCGCGTGCTGTCACGTATTGCGCTACACGTCATTTTTCAAACTTTTTGTGCCGCTGTAAAATATCAAGTTCCGGTACAGCGGCGACCATTGGAGGGGGAAACATGTCTCAACTCTCCCTAGAGGATCTCTAGTCAATATGAGTGACAGATCTATCAAAAATTGGCAAGCAGAAGCCCATCTATCAATTGTTTCGAAGGCGGCTAGTAATCTAGTGATTTTTTCGGCAAGGGCCCTTTCACATGATTGTAGATCCGCAAGTTGCGGACTTGTGCAAGTCATGACTTGTGAAAATAGAGATTTTTCCGTCAGCGGAAAAATCTCTGAATGGCGGTAATTTGAATGCTCGATTCTTCTTAAATAGAAACTTTTATGTTTTTCAAATTATAGGCAAGTGTATTAGGCTAAAAATAATTATGGAGGAATAATGGTGATGAATTAAAAACATTTTTAAGTGTTTTTATGAAAAGAAACAAGCCTATGCCAAATCATATGATTTCTCTCCAAGTTCTCCAAGTTCCATATAATACGTAAGATGTTTTTCTTTTGTTTATATCGTTGTATCCTTCTCAACTTCACAGCAATTGTATTCTCGTCTTTATTTAAACAAAAGAAAAACGTCTTACGTAATATATGGACGATCCCTGTGTACATACGATTCGGATGTTACCTGATTTGTATCGCTCTTTCAACAAAATATTTTTTTTTTTGCACAGAAGATAAGTGTAATTAGTATTTGTTAACATCAAAATATTATGCTTTTGCATCCAACAGCCTTTATAAGACTTACGGTACGTCTTTGCCCTAACCTACTCCCGTGTCTGCAACGGCGAAACGTGCTGCCCTTAGTGATTATAGTTTCTATGTGCAAAATTTTCTCACCAGAGCGCGTTGCACGCGCCACGCTCTACAAAAGCATTGTGTCCATTCTGCTGAACGGTGTTTTTCTAAAAATAATAAAAGATGTAACGAATAATTTAATTGTGAATGAGTAAATATGGCTCGTTCAAGTGATTTTGTGAGATTCCTTTTCTTAATATTGACCATAATGTCAATGTCAAAGTGTAAATTCAATGGACACTCGTGCATTGTGCCGAACTGTAAGTCAGGTTATAGCAGTTCACAACCTGTTGATCAAAATGAAAAAATTCACTTTTTTTCGGTTCCTTCCGGAAAGGAAAACGTGGAAAAATGGCAAAAAGCAATATTGAGAAAAGATTTTATTGTGAGAAGTGGTCAAGTGGTGTGCCAGAAACATTTCCTTCCTCAGGATATCATTTGGAAGCGTGAAGTCAAAGACGCAGATGGGAACGTTATGGCAACGGTGTGTATATTATGGGAATAACAACTCAAATTTATTGTATATTAAGCTAAAAAACGATGTACGAAATAAAGACGTATACAATAATAACTAATTTTCAATCATCTTATAACAGTTGTTATAAAGCTGAAGTTAGAACAAAATTACTTTCATTCAGAATGACTTATTTCATCATAGTCATTTTATATTTTATACTTTTTTTCAGTTTCATCAACGAAGCATGTTTTTTTTTTAATTTGTATATTGAGTAGCTTATTTTTTTCCTTGAAAAATTCCCTAAAATCTTACACGTTGGTTTTAGTTAGAAAGAAATATTTCAAAAAATAGATAGTATGTATTCCTAAAATTCTGTTTATTTTGAAGTATCTTTCATCTTTTGCACTGTAGGATTTTGTCGTACAAAGTTTTGTTAAATTTGAGAGCTTCATTTTGAGTGTTTAAAAACCGGTTGATCCATCTTTTGATAACCTTCAGTTAAATTTATACCATAAGATTTAACATGCGCTAAACTTATCAGGAATTTATCAGAAGGTGGGCCAATCAGATGTAAATTAAAAAAAGAATTATGTTTCTAATAGAGCAGTTTCGTAATCTAAAGTTTTTATTTAATCTTTTCCGAACCTTAATATTTTAAATACATATGTATATCATTTATAGAAAAATCAGCTGAGCGATTCCATGTCAAATCATACGAAGAATTTCAGCTATTGTTAGCAATTTTGATGAAAATTTTAGAATTTGTTCTCTTAGGCGTTGAAAGAAAAAATCCCGAAATCATTTTTAAAAAAATCAAAAAACTTAGAAGATATTCAAAATTGAAAATTTTCGTCCTTTTTTTCTTCAACTTTCATAACATTTAGAAATAATTGAAAGCGTACGCCAAAACCACGAAAGAATAGTGAATAGAATATTCCTTCTTGGCCAAAAGAACATTGTAAACTATCTATATATAAGAAAATTGAAGTTTTTTTCAGAAATTCAGTTTCAAAATTAGTTTTTGAAAAATCCAAGACATTTTTTTCACCAGAAAATATTTTTCCAAAACTGCATCTTATTAAGAATAATTTATAAAGAAATAAACCTTAATATCACTAAAATCACCAAAGTTATGAAAGTTTAAGAAAAAAAGGACCAAAATTTTCAATTCTGAATATCTTCTAAGCTTTTTTATTTAAAAAAAAATTGCTTTGGGGTTTTCCTTTAAAAACCTAAGAGAACGAATTCTAAAGCTTTTATCAAAATTACTAACAATAGCTGAAATTGTTCAGATGATTTGACATGGAATTGCTCAGCTTCAAAAAGGTAACGATAAATTGTTGCATAGATATTTCGTTTCTTAAATTTTATATCAGAAAATGTTTATCATATTTTATTACAATTGAAATGTTTGTTAATTTTGATGTGGTTTTTAACATTCGTATTTAATAAACAAATTTAAATTATAAGATAGAATATTACTGGTTACAATGTGTATGTATATTTTTCCAGGAAAACTATAAAGTTCCGAGATTGAGGAAAGACGCATTGCCGTCAGTTTTCCCGGAATGTCCAAAGTACCTCTCTAAAGTAACAAAAGCACGTAAATCTCCTAAGAAAAGACAAATACCTCCAAAAGCTGAGAAAGCGAAGAGGAGAAAAGTTTCGCACACATCAGATGTTGAAACATTAGATATGCCTGCTGCGGTATCGGAAGAGTCGTTTTCATTTGATGTTCCTGATATGCCAGAGATATCTGATGCTCCATTGAGAAATACAGAAAATGTGTCAGAAATTGATAGAATTGCCTTGTTCGAGTCAATGTTTGTTTGCAAGGATTCATTCAAAGTACCAACAGCTTGGACTCGTTGTGACGTTAACGATGGCGATTTCCAAGCGATACAATTTATTCAGTGCACAGGTCGAATCGACAATGGTGTTGTAAAGACAATATCACAAAAGAAAGTTGTCTTGTACAAGGATATGACTGTACATGCATCAGTGATGGACGTTCCGATAAAAACGCAGGAAATTGGTTTTATTTCTGAATACGTAACCTCTTCAAAAGAATTGGAAGACATGATCAACGTTTTCCACAAATGCAAAATTTGCCAAGGATGTGCCTCTCCAAATTCCGTAAGAAATTCTGAAACGACGTTTGCTTTTCGCGATAATTTTGGTACTTTAAGGCACAACAACTGTTCTCTAATCATGGATTTGAATGCAAAAAAACAATCTAGGTATTGTGCAGCTTGTAAAAAAGCTAAAATTACATTGGCCAACAAAACAGTGCGACTGCAAAATCAGACGAATTTGCAGCGAATTGTGCCCAAGTTAAGTCCAAACCAAAAAAAGAAGGTTACACTATTAGCCCGGAAATTGAAGATCAGTAGAAGACAAAATGTCCGAGCAGCAGGCCAATTATATTTTCTGAAAAAGCAGTTTAAACAAACCCAAGAGAAATTGATTTTGCTGAATAGTACATCATTGGAAACAGAATTCGCAAAGCATAATATTGCTAAAAATGAACAAACGGTCATTTCAGAAATCTTAAACGCTGCGAAATGCAAAGATGCGAAAGGACGTCGTTACACAGAGGATTGGATAATCCTATCTCTTCTATTTCACATGCGGTCACCTGCAGCTTATAGGCTAATTAGGGACACAAAGGTTTTACCACTACCATGCACCAGTACGATTCGCCGGTAATTATGTTTTCGATATTCAATGCGTTTTTTTTTATTATATTAACAAACAATCGTTGAATAAAAGTATATACTGAATAATGTATTTGTTTGTTTAATACAGGTATTTATCTCTGATAGAGACTCCTTGTGGCTTCAACCAGCAGTTACTGGATTTGCTGACAGAGACGCTTGAGCAAAAGCCAGACTTAAAACGTCATGGAATTCTTTTGATTGACGAAGTATCAACACGAAAGAACCTCAGACTTGACGCAAAAACAATGACCTACAAAGGTCTCGTTGATTTCGGTGATGGTGCACCAACTAAGGATGTTAGAAAATTGGCTGATCACGGGCTAGTTTTCGTCTTTCATCCTATTATGGATGATTGCACCCAACCGATTGCTGTCTTCACTTCCAAAGGACCAACTCCTGGTGTTACCTTGGCCAAATTAATAGTTCAAGCAATTGCATTATTAGAAAAAGCTGGTGCAAAGGTACACGGAGTTGTAACGGATGGAGCCACGACTAACAGGAAATTTTGGTCTGAAGTCGGATGCAGTGGAAAAATAGATAATGTAAAGAACTCCTTTCCTCATCCGACTGCAGCTGATCGCGAGATATACATCTTCTCTGACACTCCCCATTTAATCAAATGCATTCGCAATCGCCTATTTGAAAAGGGACCATTACAGGTACTAATAACTGTAAATAGTATGTAATTTTTCCACAATTATTTTATCTTTGCATTTTTAAAACTTCTGGTGTGTATATTTCAGACTGAACCAAATGCAAATCTCATTAAGTGGGATTACTTCACAAAATTATTTGAAATAGATCGTCAGAACTGCCACGGACGATTATGCCCTAAACTTACTTATAATCATATAAGTCCAAATAATCTGTTAAAGATGAGAGTGGCTTTAGCTGTGCAGGTATAATTTACTCTATTATTGTTTTCTTTATTGATGTGAAGAAACCAAATTTACTTGATTTTCAACGAAACTCGACTGAGTGTTCTTTTTCCTTAATTATCCAGCTGTAGCCTTTCGGAAAATTGTATTTTACAAAATAAGATAATTAGAATTGATTATAATTTAACAATGGAATTTTTCTAATGTAC